>JADDOH010003235.1:0-16559 GCA_016648135.1 Agrypnia vestita | reverse complement strand
ACGTATGAACGAGGAAAGGATGGTTAAGAAAATATATGAGGCGAATGTTGAAGGCAACAGGAATAGAGGGCGTCCGCGAAAGACCTGGCACGACCAGGTACTACAAGAATTTGAGGATGGCCCTGTTAAAAGCCGCAACAACCGTAGAACGTGTATGAGAAGATGTATGAATGTGGCCGAAGCAAAAGTGGTGTGCCAGGATAGAAGAGTGTGGCATTCAATCCTCTCTGCCTACCCCTGCAGTGAAACGGCGTGATGGTTAATTAGTTAGCTAGTTTAATATACATTAAAATATTTATTTCCTAATATTAAAATTACACACACAAATATGCTTTTAAAATCAGTTGCATCAAATGCATAGCAGTGATCGTTAGTAATAATATATTTATTTGTAAAAACATAAATTTAAATGCGCTGGGTATTAATATAATTTTAATCAGGCAAATTTATTGAGAATTCTGAGAAAAAATTCATAAACAACATCACATTCTTACAAAAGTCTCCATTGCTCAGCATCTTCCCCTTAAAGACGCGACCCGTTACTCTACTCAAATATTTTCATAATTTCTGTATTTAGGCTAGTTATAAATAAAAACTGATGATGAGAGGGACTGCTCCTCTCGAAACTATAGTCGTGTTAAATTAACTCAACGTGTGTGCATTATAATGTTCAATTTTGTTTAATTAAAATGATAGCACATATTTTTGCGCTTTGATTAGTTTATATGAACCCGAATATGAAAACCAGCATCGAAATTCACTGAAATTTGGTCAGAGCAATTGCCAGCTTTCAAAATTCTACGATGAAATGAAAAATTCAAACTCTGTTCTAACATAATTGATCCAATATTTTGCAAAAGAGTTTTTGGAAAATTTGAAATTGAGAACTTTGAAAAAGAGTTTAACTTTTTACTCGATATTTACACATTAAATGAATAAAAATGCAATGATTTTTATTTTTTGTGATATTATAAAATATATTCTTTATAAACTACATAATATATCACGATTGATTAATGAAAATAATGTAATTTATTTGCATGTTTGCATACTGTATTTCATTTACGCGAATTCCGTAAGCACAAGCTTAATTAATCGCGTTTAATGAGGTTTTCCTGTATTCGTTTAATATGGTTTCAACCTTTATCTATTTATTTTGGATTATATAAATAAAACAACTTATAAATCTGTTTTGTATAAATCTGTACTGTATAAAAATGTATTAGTCGGATGAAAACATTTAGGTTTACTCGTAAAGATATAAATAACTTTAATTTATATAAAGAAGTCTCACAGAGATGAAGTTCTTTACATGAAAGACGTTTTATGAAAGTTTTTTTACAGGATAGCCCAGGGCTTACGACATTCGTGAGCTGATAACTCTACACAATGCAATGTTCACTAATTCCATCGTAAGAACATCCACACATTATCAAATTTCTGAATGTTGTATATATGTTGCAAATATGAAATCTTTCATACATTTGAAAGAACTCTACTAGGGACATCTACAGTCCTCGCGAAATAGTATAGATATGTTACGCAGTTGGTACCTATAACTCTATACTTTAATATATGTTACTTAATAATTATCCTTCTACGGATAAAATCCAGTAATTGTGTTCTCAGTAATTACATATAAAAACCCATAAAAACCAAGTTTTTATTATACTCCCTTTCTTTGTAAAATATAACAACAATTAAAGACGAATTAACACTAAACATACAGTAATTTAATATATTTCTAAAATGTCAGATGTTTTGATCTTTGATAAGACACTTCATGCTTTGAAGATTAAATTCTAAAAATATTCAGTCAATTTAGATTTTCGACATTCGTAGTGAAGTAGGTACCTATTATGCATACCGACGGAGTAATTCAAATTTAGAAAATATTACGACGTTATCGGGCCGCCGTTGCTAATCAAACTTTTCTAATGATTCCAATTTGAAAAAACCAATAAAATTTCTAAAAATCCGAAATTACACTATAATTATTAATTATTTTTAACGAAAATTTGACAGATCTTCTTGATCGTCGCCACGAGTCTACTTGTCAAGTTTCAGCTCGATCGGATCACGGGAAAAGGGTCAAAAATCGATCCAAAGTTTTTTTTGACGGCAAGCCGACAAGCAAGCAAGCAGACGCCACGAGTTAATATAAAGGGAGTAAAAATATTAAAATAAATAATTTAGTTTGCGTAAAACAAGATTTTCTATGGCAGCGAATAACAACGAATAGAGAAAAGTGGAAGAAGCATGGTGATACTTTCATCCAGCAGCAAACAAAAGACGACCAATGACGATGCCATGAAATATATATTTATTTATATTTTTAAAAATATTTACATTTCAATTTGAATTTTTATTTCTAGAAATTCAAAATGTCGCACTTAAACGCAGAGTTAATTATGTAATTAAGTAAAAAAAGTATACAAATGTGCAGATACGAATATGGGAAGTGTAGATATTAATAGTAACCATTGACCGCAGAAACTTCCTCTTGTACTATCGCTATCAAATTTTAGTGTTTAGTGTGGTATAATTATAACGATGTTGGATATCTCAATTCATGTAGAATCCAAATGATTTAAGATTCAGTTTTTGTCATTTTTTTCTGTGTATTAATAATAGAAAATCATTGATATAACATAAATTAGGCTTGAAAATAAAGCCCAGAAATAGATATCCCTTACGTAGGTTTATATACTTACATTAAAATAATAAATACCCCATAAATCATTAGCTCTATAATTTATTATCATTAATCTAGTATAAATGAGCCGTATACCCGTGAGAAATCACGGAACATTATTTATGAATCATTTATTTATTGTTTCAAAATAATATTAGGTACGTGAAAAAAATATTTTTTAAGGGGGGGGTAAGGTTTTAAACTTTTTTTTTTATTTTATTTTTAATTTTTTAAATGAATGTATAACATCGCAAGAATATTGTGTCAACATTTCAAGTCAATCGGAGCAAAATTGACGAAATTATGAACATTTGAGCGATACTCAGACTGATTTTCTTTACCTGCTCGGGCAGCTAAGAGACGCGCTCACCTGAGGACTACCGGACTTGCTATTTATTAGAAGAGTTTTGCGTAGACAAGGACAAAAAGATGCTGATGATGAAAGCACTTTGCCGTGTGAACATGGCATTGACGATTATGTGTAAGTATAAAATAAGTGTTGAGTTTTATTTTGAATTTTACAGTGTGCAAAACTTTAAATCGTTTTCCCCACATCTCATGTTTTCAAAGTCGGTGTCCTCCATCATAACTTCAAAACTACTGCACCGATCCTTTTGAAATTTTGAAGACTATTTCTGTACATAATTTACGAGGTAACGCTGGAGATTTTTTTTCAAATTTGTTATTAATTTTTATTTTTTAATAAAAAATTAGTCGATATTTTTCGCAAAAAATCGCGTTTTTCCCTTCAAAGTGTTCCAAAAAATTGAAAAACTGAAATTTCAAAAGACCCTCCCAGCGTTACCTGGAAAAATCTATTATCTAACGAATAAACATTGATTTTTTGATTTCAGATGATCTATCACCAAGTTATGATGGATACCGCAATTCTACTTTTTTCCGAGACACGTCCGAATAATTGCTGCCATTGCCGTATTTTTTAATATTTTTGTCTTGAAAATTTTACACAATATTCTTCAAATGTAATACTTTAATGTACTATTAGTTTTAATAAAGAGATTTTAACTGTGTCGTCACAAAAAATTCACAAAAACATGCCTTTTTTTGTAAGAAATAACCTTACCCCCCCTTAAAGAAACCATGCTCATGTAGGTACCTAATTAAATTTAAAAGAAACGAAAAAATAAATTTTCGGTCAAAAAATTGTTGCCTCACCCCAAATAAAAGGTGAAGAACGTACATTGAAAAATTCTGTTGTTGATGGAGGGAAAGCGCCAACGCTATTTTTTGGAGTTCGATTTAGTATTCAGTATTCTATGTGGATAATAATATAATAGCGATTCAAAACAAGAAACAAGTAAATAAAATAAAAATTGAAGACATTTTCTATACACTTTCTTTCCATACACTCGTATTACATTTTTCATGATCACTTATGCGGTATCCAAATATTAAACACGCTGTTTTAAAGCTAGTTCTATGGCTCCTGTTTGTGAGTAACGTGATAATTATTTTTTATCGAAATAATATATAAAATGATTTCATAATTTAAAATCATCCACTATACGTATATGTTGAAAGTTTCGGAGTTCTAGCTAATCGAAAAGTTGGTGAAAAATTAATTAAAAGACTTCACCACAATAAATAAAAGATAAAGAGATTGAAATCTAGGCATGTTAAAATGGTGGACGACGAAATTCATTATAAAGATTCAGAAAAGGTCCAACGAAGTGAAAAAATAATATTTGTGATGTGGACGGGAAAGATTGTGCAGACATTCGTATGAATTTAGATTACGAAATGAGAATTTTAATCATCAAGACGAACCACGCCGAGAACATGAATTTTTGTTCGGAAATGACGTGCTGAGAACAGAAGTGGAATCAAATCTATCTCATTAAATTGAAGAAATTAAAAACGAAATGGGCGCCAAATTGTCCAGCAATTAGAGGCACTAAAACAAATTCGGAAGGCCTCCAAGATGGGGAAGTTGTAAAAAGAAAATGCATTGATTTAGAGTACCCTTATATAAATTATTATTAATATTAATAAAAGCAATTTTGAGTAAAATCACTATTTGGTTTGGATTAAAGGTATAATATATAGAACATGTTGTTATATTTAAATGGTTCAATAATAAATAATTATCAATGTGTTAAAATGATATTTATTTTATGCATCAATAACCTTCTCGCAATGTACATAAACAATATCAATTTCAATTTCAATTTATTTTTAATATAACATTTACATTACAAACAAATATTTTATTCGTAGATATTATTAACAAGTAAAAAAATGTACAAACAACAAAATATCAAACGTAGACATATAAATTCATTCATATCAAAAGTGTAGGAGAATTTTGCTTCGGAAAACCCTCTCAGAGTCATGGAACAAATCAATGTCCAGAGTAATATTATTCAGCATAGCAGTAACTCTTCCAACTGGCATTATCATTGGCAGGTTGGTCCTGTATATTGGAATGTGAAACAATATATGCTGACATCAGGAACATACAAACCAATGCTCCGCCTAATTTCAGGACTATCAATCATACCGCGCAACAATCGATAAAAATGCATGATCAGATATACATTCCTTCTCGTCTCTAAGCTACTGTAGCCAAGCATACCCTGGAGGAACTCGGTTGGGTAAAGCCAAAGATAATGCCCGTTCTCTCTAATGTAGAGACGTACTACGCTGACGTTAAGTGTGTTTTTGCATTACTTTCAAGCATCAAGCGACTTATTCGACGATATAATTTTACCTCTTTCTTGCATAGAATCGCTAACGCACACCGATGTATGTAACGGTACACAACACGTTCATGGAGTGGCCAAAAAATCGAACTGTACATCAATTAACCTAGAGAACATTAAAAAAAAAATAAGATTATGTCAAAAATATTAAAGGATATTGGTTAAAGTAGTATAAGTATCTTTAAAATGATTTACGTACTTAAGACGCAAATAAATAATCTGAAAATGTGTGAAATATTTGTTTTAAAGTCAGTTATTATTGAAAGTATTTCTAAGAATGTGGATTAAAAAATGCTACATTTCATTGTAATTTATGTTAAAATTATTCAGTGGAGGATTAATTTTGTGCGCGATTCTCATATAATTTATAATTTAAGACTTTAAAGAGAAGTGGAAAGGAGTATTATCAGGAAAATTTAATTCAAGAGACTAAGCTAACCGTAATTATCGATTAATTAGGAAAATAAAAGTACTGCTGTGTTTCGAAGGATGCTTCAATGTTAATAAATATAATATCAAGAACACTCCAAATCTGGTAAATTAATTATTTATTTAATGAGCAAAGCACTAGGTAATAGTATTAGTAGCTTGTCGGTGTAGTAGTCACGATGTTCGCCTAGTGATCTGGTGATTGGTGGTTTGAGCCTTATTCCAGGACATCTTATGTCAGTCTTATTTTCATTGCACAAGCATTTAGCAAAGTTTTAAAATAATAAGAAATTTTTTGCGACACATATTCCGTATCATATCTCTATTAAAAAAAAATCAAGTAAACTTTTCCGGGATATTACCGTACTTATAGGTGGAATAATTCTGGTACCAAACAACCGTCTGAGAAGTCGAATTCCAGAAATTTTTGAAGTAATACTTGTTTTGGCACATTAAGGGTGAACATTTTATATAACGGAAGTTGCGCACACAACATGTAGCGGAAATGCGACACCATGAAGTTAGTTGTCAAAGTGAAAATAGGCTTACTTCAAGGTGTCTAACGGGACACTTGAACAGGGTCTAATGTTATGTTCTTAAAGTTGGACAGTTGTACACGTAGCGCGTTGTATATTTTCAAGTTGCACATGTTTAGTCTATTTACGAGTATTTAAGGTTAATTTTACTTTGCTTGACCTAAATTGACTAAAAATATTTTAATTCGATTTTTCGCAATTGAGGTGTATTTAGTATACTAATGATTTATTTATTTCTAATAAAGTGTATGTTTCAATATTCGTGATTACGATATTTAGAAAAAATAGATTCGAAGACATTAATCTATTTTAGCTATCACAAACCAATAGTAACATTTACACCACTTATAATAATAGAATAAATATCAATAATTCAATTACATTTAAGTGTTATCAATCATATTTATCATATATCTAGATATATATTTATTGCATTGATATGAATTTTTTAATAATATGTAATTTTAATTATCATAATTCTACCGCGCATGCATGAGAACAAGTACGGATTTTACATATTTAAATTTTAACCTAACCTTACCTAACAAGTACAAATTTTAAATATTTAATTTTAACCTAACCTAACCTAACCTAACCTAACCAATATAATCTAAGTAAATAAAATAAATCCAGTGAGTTGCTTAGGAACTTATGAATAATTCATTTCATTCCATACCTAGATATTGTTTCAAAAATTCAGATTTATTTTACTATAGCTATTGTTTAAAAAAAGTAGTTTAAGGTCTGAGTTGTACTTACAAATAACAATTTCTTAGAATGGTTTGAAATAAAATATTACTTATAAAATATATTGAGGTAACGCTAAAAAAATATTCTTCAAATATTTTAAATTGATCAATAAGATATTTTCAAGAGGTGAAATCTTTAAAATGAAATATTTTTTTGTTGGGAAGTCTGGCTATAGGGCAGTTTGCTTTTGGAAATTCGGTTTTTCGGGCAGTTAGAATGTCAGTTAATGGCTAGAGTTAACATTAAATTTATTTCTCATAGAGGTAGAACGTCATTTAAAAATATTTAAATTATTCGTAATATCCTGAATTGAAACATTTTTTAACAATATAAATCAAATATATTTTGTAAGCCGCTTCAATAACTATCAACTAGTTTCGGCTAGACCTAATCATCTTTAGGACGCGACAGTATACATATTTCCATTTAAGAAAGACAATCGAATACGTGTAAGCCGTGCGAACGAGGCGCATTGCTTCAGTGTGTTGGTGTTTTACCGGTTAACACCACCACAGGGAAACAATCTGCGACGCACGCACGGCTTACGTACACTTATTCGATTGTGTTTCTCAAATGGAAAGAGGTCTACAATATAACATGTCATATCCCGAAGAAGGATGGGTCCAACTGCAAATGATTTGGTATATTACGTCGATAAAGTGTCTGAAAAAAAAAATCACATTAAAATTATTATTTCAAGCTAAAAAGTATTTGCTTTCTTTGAAAATCATTTTAATATATTTAAAAAATAATAATAAAAATAAACATAAATATTTGATGAATTTCTGACAATATTAAAACAGAATAAACAGTTAAACAAACTGTATTATATCGTCGTTTATAATTTGTCATATTTTGATGCCTAAAACAACATAAAATTTTACCGCAAATGGTAAATATAGCCTAGATACTTTGATATCTACAATATAAAGTAATAGCATTCGTCAGTTACTCGAGTTGTTAGTTATTCAATGTTTGACTTTCAAGCAAATACGTATGTATTAAATTCATAACCAGAAATACATATTTTCAGTAGTTTTATTCTAAAAACACGTAAAAAATTTAAGGTTTTTAATTTTATTTGTGTTACTATTAGTGTATATTTTTGTTGTTAAAATAATCAGTTATTTCTTAAAATGAAAAACACAAAATATTTGTTGATTTTAAAAGTATTCAGCTATACACAGAAAAATCATGGGTATTGGTAAAAAAAAAGTCTGTCACAAAGCAGACATTCAGAATATTAATTAGGTATCAGAAAAACACGCAAAAATATTAGATACTATTGATAATTTTTAAAAGTTTTATATGAAAATTTTTAAATAAAATTCGTTTAAATACCACGTTGAATAGATAATTGAGGATTGTAAATATTTTTATTTATTTTTCAATTAACACAAAACTCATAAATATATATTTTTAATTAGCATTTGTGAATATTAAAATCTCACCAGCACTTTTACGATGGTAAATGTAATACAAAACATATAAATTTCAGTTATTATAACATAAAATATGTATAATTTACAAAATCAAGAGAAAGTTCATAACATATTCGAGATAAAAATATATATCTTCGTAGATAACTCTTAATTAACGATAATATATAGTAGTATGTATATTTACAATAAAAAAAATTGAAAGTATATTGTTCAAATATTTTTAAAATGATTAATAAAAGAAGATAGAATAATGCTTACGTACCTAATTAGCATGACAAATGTGTTTATTTTGTTTTCAAAACAAAACGAAACATGTTTACATTATCGTAATGACCCAATATTGTAAACAAACCGTAAAATACACGAAAATGATATTAAAAAAATATTAAAAATACGACTCACCAATTTAAGTTGAACCTACGGTCCTCGACTCTTGTTTAGTGCCACAGAAAACAATGTTTTTTACCACAAACCGTATGTGTCAAACTTTACTAATATTTTGCGACAATACCGTGCGGACGAGAAATAGAAAACGCGGCCCCCGGCGTCGAACAGCGAAAGGTGACTGAATTTCTCGCTGAAAATTCCCTCCGACGTAGGAAATGTTGAGGAACTGCGCAAGGCAGGAACAGGTTACCTACCCACCTACGTATTCAACAGATATTATAATGAAATTCGAAATGAATTGGAGTCTTCCGCAGCCGTTTATTTCGGATTACGGCGGGTCGCGGCACAAAAAAATTAGGTCAAGTGTCTGAAAAATATTTTGCAAAAAGTTTACCTTTATTTTAAATTATAATTTTCTCAAATCGTACACGAGGCTTCGGGCAAGGCTTTAATTTGTTGAGTGTTAAATATTTAATAACGCACGTAACGGCAGTGCATCGGCGTTTTGGGCAGCGACCCATTAGTAGCCGGTGTTCAGTGCGGCGAAGTCGTTTGTTTGATATCCGAACTACCCACATGCACGTTGAAATCGATATATTTAAAAATATATCCATTAAAATTAATATATTATGCAGTGGTAAATCTTTTTTATTACTTATCTACCTACATAGATCATATGCAATCACTCAGGGCCGTGCAGTGAGAACATTGGCGCATAACATTTGCGTAAGCACACAATAAAAAAAAAAATCGAATTAAAAGATATATCTCGTAATATTCCAATCAAAATTTTTATCATACTATTCAGATTTCAAAAAATCGTAATATTCTGTCACATAAATATTTTAATGCAATGCAATATTTTTTCCAAAAGATATGCTAACGTAAAAGTCACGCTTTATTGTTCTCACTGCACGCGCCTGCGATCGCCACCATTATCACTTCTGGCTCTGCAATCTGCAAATCCTGGTGGGTTTTGGCCTCCTCAAGAGTCTTTCTCCACTCATCTCGGTCTTGAGCCAGCTCTCTCCTATGAATATTTACTTCAATATCTACCGTACATGTGGTGTCTCATAGCTAGTAGCAAAATATTCCTCATTCAATTTTGAATAAAAAATATTATTTACACTTTGGGTAAAATGTTAATACTTAAAGAGATAAGCGACGTCAAATTTTTTTTCAGTATTTCTATCCTCTCTTCTGTAAAACTTTGAAGTTATATCGAACAAATCAGTAATTTTTAAAACCACAGAAATTTTTTTTAGCAATTGTCCATCCTCCGAGCCATGAGGCCTATCCATAGTTTTGCAAAATACTGAAATGATAAATATTATGAAATTTTTCATTCAATAAACCAACTGTTACGCAATTCATTTTTCGCAACCAATAGTAGCCGATGTGGAGACGGATTACCATTTGCAAAGTGATTTTTCTGATCAGAAAATATACAACGATCTCACATTCACAAATTCAAATTCCAATTTTACCTACACGCATCCATTGATTAATTAATCACATAGGTGTATATTATTTTTTGTTTTTAAGATTTTATTGAATACTTTTCTACGTATACACTCGTACATATTATTATATTATTTTGTCAGTGAAAAATTAATATTTTTCTGCTTGTCACAGAAATATTTAAGACCAATCATATATTATATTTAAATGTCGTACGTTGTTAGGCGACATTGAAAAAGTTTGAAAATTGTCACTCTTACGAAATTGTTCGAAACGGGGTTCTATCCTATATAAGTGAGTTCATTTACTTTCAATATTTATAAAATTAGAAGCTTTTAGACCAAGGTAGTATTATACATAAACTTTCTGCTTCTTCAAATCCAACGACATAATTGTAAATTAAAAGTCTATGTTTCTCAGCTCTACATGAGCACTGCAATTAAGGATTGATTTAGTATAACCTAGATTTTTTAGATTAACCTAGATCTAGGTTATACTAACCACATTTAGTATAACCTAGAAAGCCAAGTTTAATTGTTTCATCTAACCAAAGTAAAATTTAATCTTTTATCTATTAATCGCTACATTGTTTTCGAAGGCAACATCATCGGAAGACGACAGTCTAAAAAAATTATATCAGATATTTTTTTAAATATAATATTCCCTATTAAAAAAATTCACGAGATGTAGAGAGAGAGAGAGAGAGAGAGAGAGAATACTTATATTTATAATCCTTCCTTCCTGAGATCTTTCTGATTTCTCTGCCACCGGAACTAGATGAACGCCTCTAATCAAATGCCGGTTCCGGTCCCAAGCCCGGATAAGGGAGTAGCGCTTTCTATCCTAAATCCCATCATTCCCATAGACTTTTCTTAAGCCAACATTCCACCTTATCTTTCCTATAATCTCTACCCTCAACGCCATTGAGGATGGGCGGAAAGGAGGAATGGGAAAGATAAGGTAATGCTATCGATTACTTTTTTCTTAGTTTAGGTTTTTATGGATTTCTACTAATTCTAGGTTGTTCATCATTGTTCCTTTATTTGCTATCGAATGACTGTCAGATGAATGCTTTGTTTTAATAATATGATTCGCAGATTCTGAGAAGTTGTTATTTTTGAGGCAGCGACGATATTTTTTCGGCTCGTCTTGCGGTTCGACTTGCATATTTTTTATCGCGATCACCGCAAGTTATTTCATACCTCTCGCTTTTTTCTAATATACCTTATTTGAATTTTAGATTTGAGAAGTGTTTTACCAATATTATCGTTTTTATAAAATGCTGGTTTGATGCGGGTAGGGACACAATGTCTATTTTTATCGGTGTATAAAAATTTTCGCTAAAATTTCAGTAATGTTAACATTATGGCCTGAGGAAAAACATGTTTCGTTTAATGTTTTATTAGTTATTAATTTTCCATTTCAACAGTAAACAGCCCAATAATATACATTATTAATAGAAATATGTTTAGTTGTTTAATTTCATTGTCATAATCAATGCCAGTTAGTGGAATGTGGATTAGTCGATTTGAAACGTAGTAAAAGCTGGGCATTTAATGCACTTTTGGACGGGAAGATAAGATTTTTTTATGGATTTTCGCTAAAAATATGTTAAATTTTAATTTTTATTATCTTTGATAAAGAGGCTTATAAAATAAAAGCTATTATCCTCGTTTTTCTTATATTTTCATGTTATGTTTTCAGATGTGAGAGAATGTATCTATATTATCAAAGTCAACAATAATAGTGAAGAGGACCTAACGCATACCCAGGGCCGTTTTATGAGCAATAGCTCCGACATGGACCTTGCAGTTTCTCCAACAAGTATGGCATTATTTTAATGCTTAAGCGGTCAGTGATCCACTGACACTCAAGGAAATATAGGCGGCGCGGCGAGACGACCACGCAAAACCTCTTCAGTGTCTCAAGGTACATTATGATGGAAGAAGCGTGATTTGTTATTATAGGTTTAACAAAATGAAGGCACTTTTATAATTTTACAATATTTAAATAAACTGCGAAAAAGAAACAGGGGAAAACTAAAAATTACAAATTACTTGATGCAACAGATTAAGCATATAATTATACCTTTTGTATTGTATTAATATTTAGATGACATTATGTTGTACCATCATGCACAAAATTTACGGGTATGTCATGCCTTCAATGTTTGTGTTTAACTCAATCAAATAATATTAAGATTAAGAGGCTCTTATACCTTCAATATTGGAATTAGTTTAATCACTTCCCGCTAAAAATGGCGCTAGTTTCGCTCAAACATGTATTATTTAAGCACAAAAAACGATATCGAGAAATATACAATACTATAAAATGAAATAGAAATGTGCAAACTTTAACGCCTGACCTTTTAACTGCGTAGTGCTACATACGTAACCCTTTCTACATGAACGTAAGTTTTGCAAGTTTGGCGAAATTTTTCTCTACGATAATTATTCGATCCTTATATTAGAGATGTCACAAAGCCGGCCGTAATTCAATGGATATTGTTTCTTTCTGAAATTTCACTCAAAATTTGCTTTTTTATGCTATTTTTCAGATTTTTAAGAAAAACATTTTTTTAAGATCTCCATTACATGTAACATGTTATTTTTTATTGTTTTATAACATTTTGTTTAATATCAATGTTAAATAATTCAATATAAACCATTTTAAAAAATTATGCGTGTACTTTTGTATGCGCGTTAGAAGTTATACTTAAAAAGTAGAATAAAGACAAAATAATAATAATAATTTCGTTGTCTGTCCGTAACTTACTGGAAAGACGACTTAAGATATTTAGAATGTGACAAGCAATCAGCGCTCAACACTTGTTGCGCGGTCACACAAGAGTTGTTATTAATTACTATATAGTCCGTACACCCGTGAAAATATGGTTAAGTATAAAGAGAATATAGAAATAAAAAAAATCTGAATTATCTTTTCAAAATGTAAGACTTTCATGAAAGTAACTTATATCGAATATTTAAAATTAATTCGCATTAATAAAAGTCAAATAAAATTATAATCATCCATATTCTGAACTAAGCAAAATTGCCATTTCTGTATCTTGACAGTTATTGTATTACATTGTGATGCCGTTTTTTTGACGTTTGATGGTTAGTTAGTTAGTTAGTTTCTGACTTATTTTTAGCAAAAAATTGAAGTATCATTGCAGTAACTTATAACAATTTTGAAAAATTCATTCGCTTCAATACAACTCAAAGAAAATTATGAAAACCTTGTTGAAAAAATTCTGTTTTCAATTTTTGCTACTAACTATGAGACACTCTGTATATATATATTAAATTTGAGATTCTCAAGGTTTAAATATAAAAGAGGTCGGTAGTACACAGAAAATTTACCTCTTTTATAAATATATTTCATTTTTTACCTCATAAAATAATAGTTGCAAAAAAATTGTGCACAATTTTTTTTTTGAAGAACTGTTCTCATGTCACAGCTTAAGAAATGCTATTGTTGAAATTGTAAGTACCAATGTATTCATTTCCACACCACCCTTGAGGTAGAATACAAGGCGCGTTTTTTTTATATGGTTTCCCCTATATAGGCCTAATCCATGTTTCCAACGTTTTAGAAAATAAACAAACAACTCATAGTACGCGAAAAATATTAACATAAATAAGTTTTATGCAAAGACAATAATAAAAACGTTACTAAAATGGGTGATTATACTCGGATCATAAAATAAAAAACTTCAAAAACGGACCATAAAACGAATCATTAAACTAAGGTGAAAAGATGACGGCTGTTAATAATGAATCATAACAAACAGCTCACAAAGAAGGAATAGAAACACAAATCATAAAAAACGGAGCATATAAACGTAAAACATTAAGATTAATCTAAACAGGATATTCAAAAACAAAATAACAGAACATATATAAAGGTGTTATAACATACGGAACATGAAAAGGAAGGACAACCATTCGGATATTACAAAACATAATAACGGAACATAAAAACGGAAGAGAACAATTCATTAAGACTGTCATCATGAAAAACGGATTTTAAATAACACAACAATACCTAAACAGAACCTACGATAAGGAAAAATAATCATATAAACGGAAAACAAAAAGATTCATCGAAATAACAGAACTGACCACAAAAAAAACATAAAAACGGACGTTATCATCGAAACATATAAAGGGATCATAATATACGGAACATAGACGATTCGTAAAAAACTAGTAAAAATAATATAGCAACGGAAAATATTAACGTATAATAACGAAAAAAGAAAAAAATCACGGATAATAAAAACGATTCACAGAATAGATCAACAGCTGACCATAATAAACAGATATTAGAAACATAACAATGAACGACAAAAATGGAATATATAAACGGAACACAAAAACGGCTCAATGAAATATGGAAAATGACCACAATCAACGGACATTAAAACTTAAGATCGGACGTCAACAACGGAACATATAACGTATAATAACGAATGGATCATATATCGGATCGTCAAAAAAGAAAATAATCACGGATAATAAACGATTCGTAAAAAAGGGATATAAAAACATAGCAACCGAAAATATTAATGTATCATAATGAAGAGATCAAAAATCACGCCACGAGAAATATTAAGATAACATAACGTATGGATTATGTATCAGATCGTTATAAAAGAAAAAAAAATCACGGATAATAAAAACGATTCACAGAAAAGATCAACAGTTGATCAAAATAAACGGATATTAGAAACAACAATGAACGACAAAAATTGAACATATAAACGGAAAATAAAAACGGTTCACTGAAACATGGAAACTGACCACAATCAACGGACATCAAAACATCAGAACGGACGTCAACAACGGAACGTATAAATGGTTCTAAAACGATTCGTAAAAAACGTATATTAAAAACAAATCAACGGAAAATATTAACCTACAATAACGAATGGGTCATATATCAGATCGTTAGAAATGATAATAATCACGGATAATAAACATAGACGATTCGTAAAAAACGGATATAAAAACATAGCAACCGAAAATATTAACGTATCATAATGAAGAGATCAACATTCGGATCGTTACAATAGGAAAAAATTCACGGATAATAAAACATAAAAGATTCGTAAAAAACGGATATAAAAACATAGCAACGGAAAATGTTAACGTATCATAAATCGTATCGTTAAAATAGGAAAAAAATCACTGATAATAAAACTTAGACGATTCGTGAAAAACGGATATAACATAGCAACCAAAAATATTAACGTATAATAACGAATGGGTCATATATCGGATCGTTACGAAAGAAAAATAAATCACGGATAATAAAAACGATTCACAGAAAAGATCAACAGTTGATCAAAATAAACGGATATAGGAAGCAACAATGAACGACAAAAATTGAACATATAAACGGAAAATAAAAACGGTTCATTGAAACATGGAAACTGACCACAATCAACGGACATCAAAACATCAGAACGGACGTCAAAAACGGAACGTATAAATGGTTCTAAAACGATTCGTAAAAAACGTATATTAAAAACAAATCAACGGAAAATATTAACCTACAATAACGAATGGATCATATATCAGATCGTTAGAAATGATAATAATCACGGATAATAAACATAGACGATTCGTAAAAAACGGATATAAAAACATAGCAACGGAAAATGTTAACGTATCATAAATCGTATCGTTAAAATAGGAAAAAAAATCACTGATAATAAAACTTAGACGATTCGTGAAAAACGAATATAACATAGCAACCAAAAATATATACGTATAATAACGAATGGGTCATATATCGGATCGTTACGAAAGAAAAAAAATCACGGATAATAAAAACGATTCACAGAAAAGATCAACAGTTGACCAAAATAAACGGATATTAGAAACAACAATGAACGCAACAACATATTAACGGAACATAAAAACGATTCATTAAAACGTGGAAACTGACCACAATCAACGGATATCAAAACATCAGAACGGACGTCAACAACGGAACGTATAAATGGTTCTAAAACGATTCGTAAAAAACGTATATTAAAAACAAATCAACGGAAAATATTAACCTACAATAACGAATGGGTCATATATCAGATCGTTAGAAATGATAATAATCACGGATAATAAACATA
>JADDOH010003234.1:0-49865 GCA_016648135.1 Agrypnia vestita | reverse complement strand
CCAACGTGTTTCGTATAAAAGGCGGAACCAGCGCCGCGGCGGATCGTGTTTATTTCGACGTTTGAACCGGCGCGATATTAGCGACAAACCGTAGCGATCGGCATGGCCAGCGTAATTGTAAAACGAAAAACAATAAAATAAGCGAAGTCTTACTTAACGTGCGATAGTTGATCGGGGGCTCCGACTCGACGGACTCGAATCCGAGATGAGCGTTTGAATTTAATTCGTATCCAGTGACTGTGAATGATTTATAATAATCAATGAATCGTTTTTAATTTCCAGCGTTTTCATTTGCCTCACGCTAGCCACGTCTCCCGACTATATTATAGATTGCGAGAGTGCAAAAATTATTGCCGCCGCAATGATCAGCGCCGAGTCGAAAACACTTCACCTTAAGATAAGCAGTCTGGCGAGATAGCGACGAAGACATGGGCGCAATCGCCGCGCCATTACCAGAGGAAGTCTTGCGGTCTCACTGGACTGGATCGAGCCGGACTGCGGGAGCCGGGACGCGATCAAAACACCGTCAAAATCCACAAAACGAGAAACGAGATATGTGGGAAATGTTGTCAACCTTATCCGTCACGATCGCATGGAACGCGATACGGCGTGGCCGGCTGACAGGTAAATTAATACATCGGAGATTGTCCCTCTGAAAGGCGATACACGCGGTATGGGCGCGGGCGCGTTCATAATATTATAATATCGTATAATATAATAATCGCGCTCGGCTCACGATGGCCGCGAACGTGGACAATTGGTCGTGCGCGGTCAAAAACGAAAGGCCGACCGACCGGGTGTGGTCGCGAAATTTTTACCTTTTACCGGTAAGAAATGACAACCAAACGCCGGCCGCACGCTGAATGCGTTTTCGTACGAAATTGAGTAGTATAGACATACCACTATAAATTGGCGTGCGAGGGAGGGCGCCCCTGTCGCGTAACAGAAGTTGCCAGGGTGTAAATTTATTACACGATACATAATGTACTGAATGTCCGGTGACCGGTGTCAGAGCCTTTAATAGAAATTTGGTCGGGTAACAGAACGCGCTCCGCGGCGGCCGCTCTATCTGTCAAACTGTCAAATGGTAATATCGGTCCATTATTTGCTTTTTCAGCTTCGCAAAACTTTAATACTTCATTGGCAATTGTTCTTGCACCATCTCGGACTGTTTTGGACGTAATAATTCAGTGTATATTGGTAATCAAGATGACATAGCTCGCGCTCAAAGACGAGAATGAACTAAATGACAGGGCGAGGGGTTACCGCCGGGTGCGTGCGTGGCGGGTTTTATTTCCAATGTCGCCGCACGCCAATTTACGTTGGGCAAGCAATACGAATACGCAATTATATTCCTGACCTTCGAAGTAGTATTGAACATCGCACACTGTACACGATTTAGTAGTGCGTGTACGCACGTATAGATGCGACGTCCGACACGATCCGAATTTGTTCGGAAATTTTTGCGATTTCGTACGATGGATATTGAAAAATTTGTCAATTTGATACATGACCAGAAATGTTTGTGGGACCAAAGTGATTCAACTACGTAACCATCAGCGGAGATCATGTCGGAGAATCCATAAAGAACTAAAAATACCTGAAGTTAAATAATTTGGTTTAATGAAGGTGAGGTATAATTACGTACTTCGAACGAAAAAACTTTTAAATATTTCTCCGATGTTATGAGCTCTAGTTGCACTTCGATTCTCCCCAGCATTTGTGAATCTATTAGA
The DNA here is from genome assembly GCA_016648135.1 of Agrypnia vestita. Classification (NCBI taxonomy): domain Eukaryota; kingdom Metazoa; phylum Arthropoda; class Insecta; order Trichoptera; family Phryganeidae; genus Agrypnia; species Agrypnia vestita. Next base: position 48,129 of record JADDOH010003234.1, on the reverse strand, counting down.
TAGATAGTCATGAAATTTGTCATTATTTAAGTCTGCCATAATAGAGTTTTCCAGAAGATACAGATTATTCATTTGGCACAAACGTCATTGGAGAAATAACTGATCGTGACAACGCAAGACGCAATCAATGTGCGCACTCAATACGTACGAGAATAATCGTACGAATACGTACGTAATAATTCGTATCCAAAGTGCGACCGGCCTAACTCTGCAATCATCGCAGTATGCTTGTTACGTATATAACTATTAACCTAAGACAATATTGTGACAATTTTCCGCGTTATAGAGAAGATCTTTCAACACGCAATCTGCCGTTATCATTATGACAACGACGTTATAATTAGAAAGATATAAAGTTTCTATGAGAAATGTCAAGACATCAATCTGTCAAACGTCAAAACTGATGAAGCGACAATGTTATACAATAGTGGTCAAGACATGATTGTTACCGCTATATTGCTATCTTTAAAATGGCTCCGAATATAGGGTGTAACAGAGACAATAGTAAATTACAAAATTACGAGTCAAAAATATTGTTTTGAATTGAGAAGTTTGAATCAGAATTTTTTTAAAAGGTTTTAATAATTTTATTTGACTTGTATTAAGGCTCCAGATCACTGTGAAAAAATATTTTTTGTCGTTTTCTTTTCTTTCATTTTCTGAAAGATGCATTTGTTAAGAATCTCTCACCAAATATTTTAACGAAATTTGTAAAATGGACGGAGATACAGCGGTTTAATTTTTTTTGTTTGTATGTAGAATTGACCTTCAGCAAAACTTTGAATGCGTTTTTCTCAAAAGTACATTTTTCAACCTGGTTGACAGCATATCAGAAAAATTACATATCCGATTTGCATGCGCCAAGTTGTAAACTAAGTGAAAATTCAGTCTCTATGGCACCACGTAGAGATTTTTTAATAAAGCGCCCCCTTCTATTTTTTTTAATAAAAGTTGAAAGAAGATGAAAGTTTTCTATAAAAAATCGAAAATAAAATTCGCTAGTCCGCCATTTTTTTGTTTTTTTAGATATCGAAATTCCCCTACGTGATGCTTTAAACCTATATGTCTAGTTTCTAAATATACTTTTATTTCATTTTTCGGTTGTACCCTATGGCTTAATAGCTGTCAACCACCCAGCGGCAAATTCGTCAAAGTGTCCTCTTGCAAGCAGCGTACACCAAAAACTATACTTTAGATTTGAGTACAAAAATTTGTATGCATTCTTTTTTTTTCGTTACGTACCGACAGACATTCGAAAGTGGGATAGTTGATGACTAGTTTAACGCCTTAGTTTAAAAGTTAGTGAAAAATCACTGTCATTTGGTGGGCGACTGTTGCGTGTTCCCTAAACCGTTGCGTGTCACAATTTAATTATCTAATAAAAGTTAGTAACATCTGGTGAGCTTTGTAATAAACTACTATGAACTCAAGATATTTGTAAACGGTGTATTTATTACTAGTTTTTTCACGCGGGAAATTAATTGAGTTTATTATTATTTTTTTGTATGATTATAAACCCTATTAATTTGAATGATATAAATAAAATTCATTTTTTTATTGCATTTATTGTGTACGAGTGTCGAAAACTAAACAAAAATAGCTACAGGCTTTGTTCATACAAATATTATTTTCATCGCATTAGGTAGCAGTGAACGACCTCACTACTTCGCGGAAAAGTTTTGGAGCTGCTGGTCACATTTCAGTTTGACAATAATAATGTCAATGGCATCATGAAATTACATTTTGTTTCCTTGAGGTGGTTCGATAATAAAATTACAGAATAGTTTATAAAACAGAACAATGGAGTGTGGTACGGATGACGAAGGTTAACCAATAAAATCAAATATAATAAATATACATAAAATAAATAAAGCAAAATAATACTAACTACTATTAGTGTACATAATTATATTGACGATCAGTTTAGTGTTGTACAGCCCAACAGGAGATCAGTATAATGAATTTATCACATTTCCTTTAAAAGGGAAATGATAGACAAGCAATAATGACGATTCGAAATCACAATACGGGAGACTTCCAAACTGGCCGAGGAAGCGACCTCACAGGGAGAGCTGACTGACCTCCCAGGCTTCCTATCATTCCGTAACAGGCCATTATTCCCAAGGGAACGACAACCTATTCGTTCTAAACCTACTATTAGGGATCATATTGCAAGCTAAATTCCACGTAACAATGACTTCTTTCTCTTGATATCTATTTGACCACAATTTACCACCGCTGAATGTGTTAAGTAATTGTAAAAAACGCAACAACAAAGTACCTACATAAATGAAAATATACACATGGAAAATAGTATGGAAAATCCATAAACTTTCGAGACCAAACAAACTAAAAATAACCTACCAAAAGTGAACAAATTGCCCCCTTTTCTGAAATCAGATTCAAGCAAGAATTCTAAATTTAGAACGTAACATATTTACAAGGCCAACAACGGCTGTCGATGCAACAGTTGCTGATTTTTAGGAAAGCGTAAAAACTTGAAAAGCTTCGTGGCTTTGACTTTTGAACTATGGCATTACAGAGAAATTCAACACCGTGGTATCTTTGTAAGGCATGCATAACAAAATAAATAAACCAGGGTCTTATGACGGTTTTATCGCTCAATCAATCAAATTAAACAAGATGTAATCTTAGCACGATTGATTCTTGGAAAATAATTATCTTTGTATTGGCGTGAAATGTACCTATTCAATATAAAAATGTTTGCTTATAATTATTACTAATAATACAAAAATAATTACACAAAGCTCTCGTTTGTTCTTTTAAATCAACACAGCGCTTATTGCGAATATATTATATCCAAGATTTAAAAATTATTTACATTTTCGCAGTTTAGATTTTAAATATTGGTTTCTAAGATCAGTCAATACACAGAGCAAATTATAATATATATTTTTATATATATACCTATTATTATGCGACGCTGCTCTGATTTTTGGCATTGTGAATACAATTAGACTATACTAATATTTTACTCTAGTATTTTTTGATATTTTGTATCAAAAATTAATAAATGAAAACATTTTTATATTTCTCATTATTTGGGAAACTTTTATGAAAATGTCTTGCCTAATAAATATCGATTTTAGATACTTTACAATAAATACTATCGTGTGAGATATATAGATGAATGTAGGGACGTCCGTTCCAAATGTTTCGTGTGCGAAATTTTGTAGATTCAAGTGTTTTAGAAGTTCTCTGAATTATTGGGCAAACAATTAGGAGTAATTTATTATAATTCACAAGTGTACACCTGCAGATAGAGGCCAAGTAATACATTTGCGAAACAAACAAGCTGAAAAGGAGCATAGTGCAAATAAAATAAAGATAAAATGTTACGTTTTGAAAGCGCGATTAACTGAATGTCTTATCAAGCCATTAAAAGGTACCTTGTCTTACTGATAAAGTAAAACACATAATACATAATCGTGTTTAGCTTCGATTTTTATTAAACGTCTAATCACGTACGGATGAGCCTCCTCGGTAGCCCTCGTGAGTCACGCCAACCAACAACGCGCTTTATTAGACGGAAAAAATCAATAATTATGACATAAATTGAACCGAAAATCCTAATACCCCTAATTATACAGAAAACACATCACGTAAAAACATCATTTTTTCCGGAAATACGGGAAAAGGACGGAAGTTTTGTAGAAAATGAAACAATGCCGGTACTTACCCATATTTACAGATAATGTTTGATCCGGTGTAATCAGGAACGAATAGTTATATCACATCACCTTCTCACCATATTATATTATATTATTTGTTTTAATAGCACAATTGGATCACCTTATCACAAGAACACACGACAGTTGTCACCTAAATGAACAAACTGTCTTGATAAATAGAAAAAAATATGGGCGAGCCCATACTTGTTTGCACAACTCATCAATAGATGCTGCGTCTGAAACGTCAGTGTCCACGGTTGACAAGAAAACATTCAGAAATGAATGCAGTGTGACATCTATTGGTGAGAGCAAAAACAAATAAATGTTTTGTTACTGCCAACATAAAAATCTCAAATCATTAAGGCCAATGCTTACTCCATATTAGGGTTATATTCGTAGTATACGTAAGAATCCGCCAAATTCCAAAACTATTTGAAGAATCTAAGATTATTTATTGTAAATTAACAAAATGAGTAGGCCTTTTCATTTCTTTCTCGTGATATTTTTTGTTTCTTTCTTTTTTATCTCAGCATGTCAATTATTTGGATTACACACCAATAAATATCTTTCTAAATTAATTTTTATCAGTGTGTGTCGCTTAATTTTATCATAATTATTTTAAGCGTTTTCTTTGTCAAGTAACTTTTAAAAAATGGCAAGAGAAATTGTTCCAGTACACTCTTGTACTTATTATATCTCTCAATTGACATAAAAATAACTTTTAACAAAAATCAATTTACAAGGTTAACCTAGATGGGTGGCGATATTCATTTTTGATGAACATATTAATTTCAATTAATTTGTGGTATAAAGTGCTAACTTTTATATAATAATGGATGGCAATCCTACTTCCGAAATTAACTTACTATCTCTAAAAGCCAAATCATCAACACAAGTGCTCTACAGATTGCAAAAATATGAATATTAGTAGGCGCAAATCATTTTTATACGTAATAAATCTCTGGGTAGCCTGACGCATTTCAGATGTTGGTAATTTTTTTTATTATTTGTGAAGATTTCTTCCACAACTGAAACATTAAATTCATGGACAGGTTTTGTTGTGTTATCATATTCATTTTGTTATGTTATCATATTATATTCAGTCTTCTTTTGTTCCTCTTTTACCAGCTCCAAGTTATATACTTTTGTAGATCAGTGATGGTATCAGGTCTTTGTCTTATTTTTAAAATAGCAAGCAAATATAGTGATGATTGTTACTCCAACACTCAAGAATATAAAAACCCTCTGTCAAATGTCAGTATTTTTAAATATTGATTTTAATTTAATATTTTAATGCTTCGGATAAATAAATTAGCAGATGTATGTGAACAATCTGATTTCTAACAAGTTTTAAAGTAATTTTAGTACTTATTTTATACAATACTCATCAAGCAGTTTTATTTTGTAAAAACTCCAGATCGCAACAACTGGTTTATGTGATGATAGAAATCTGTTTAAATATTGCTTCGACATCAAATAAACAGGTATTTTTTTCAACACCAAGATATTGTGAAGGTCCAGCACTATAATCTATATATGTGTGACAAAATATTGATGTAATTATTTTGATTTAATTGAATGTGGTTGCGTTTACTTTACGGAAATTCATTTCAATAATTACAAATAAAAACATTTTTTTCCACTACTTTTGTTTGAGTCCACACTCTCCCGAAGAAGGAAACGAAGGTTTCCTAAACATGTAGTAGTGATAAATAAAAGTAGTGAAAAGAAATAAAAAAGTGTTTTTATTTATAATTATGATTTATTATACCATTACTGTACAACTGTTAGGTGTTGAAAAGTGACATTGCACCGTCTATGTAGGCACAGAATTACAGGATACAATTTCTGCTTCCTATCTTGGATTTTTAATATCAAGATTTTATAAATCTTTTATACTCTACATTTCCCTCAGTCAACATGTCACATTAATTAAATTGTGTAGATTCACAACTATGTACTTTCTAAACGTCTCATTTAAAAATGCAAGTCATAAATGTAAATGAATTATTTAAATACACGGGCGTAAATAAATACGACCATCTATTTTTTAGAGTTGGGATAACAATCACAAAATAGAAAAAAAAAAATTCTTAGAATATATTGGATGTTGGTCATCTTACGTCGGCTAACAAATTTCCATTTTAAATAACTTATGACAACAGAACACACATATTTTGTCCTTCGTCAAGAAGAGTTAGACATTTGTTAGAAAGGAACTGTTGATAAAGGTAAAAAAAACACGCAATAATTAACATTGTTTTATTTTAAGTAGTTCAAATTCAAGAGGCATGAAAGTGTCATTTCATTACTTGCACCTAAAAGCATCCTCGGTGTTAAAATAAACAGCAAGGTAATAATAAAAAAGAAAAACATAATACTCGTGATCATTACAAAAATATTAGGAAATTTTCTACACATAATAATAATAGTTCTCATTTAATCATTGAAACTAACTATGTAGATATCTTGTATATACTCTGGACTTTAAGAAATATTTCAAAAATTTCAAGTTTAAGCAATCATTACATCTAAAAAGCTTATAACACGTATGGAACGATTTTAAAATAGATCATCTGTATAATTAAAGTACGAACAAGTTATTACACTGTGCCATATAAAATTTTAAAATATAATAATATTGTAATATTGTGAAAAAAAAAATGTTCAAACTCAATTGACAGTTTATAATTTTAAGCATAATTTTCATAATTAATCAGATGGGCTTATTCTTAATTTTTATTAACCTGCCATTATGAAGTGTACTAACATTGGTTAGATAGTGGAATGCGCAATTCTTAACACTGCTTACAGTAGAATCTAGAATAAAGCAACACAAAGTTGATCTCGAAACAAATTAATATGTGTATATTTTTGCAGGTAAAGATGCTCTTGCATGTTAAAATGTAATTAGACTCCTTTTACCAATGTTAGACTGAAAATTTTCAGTCATCAATTTTTTATAGCCACTCCTAAAGTCTTTCTATGCAGCCACTTCTACCATAGTTTTCACCCATTTGAAAAATAAGAGCGAGATCAAATACTTGTAAATATAGATTACTTCATTATCAACTGTCACAAGCAGAAAAGAAATAAAACTTTCTAACAATAATGACAGCTTAATATGTACAGAGTAAATTTCAAAAAGATTGATTTATAATCTGTAAAAAAATATACTATAAATTGTTAAAGAAAATGGATAGATTTATTAAAATATATTATAGTTTAATAACTTATTTATTCATGTGTACCTCTTGAATGTAAAATGTTGTTAGGTTATGATAAATATTGTTATCATTACCTATAATTAAACTAGTGTGATGATAATAGCTGAAATATTATTTTTACAATTTCATTTCATAACCCTTGCATTTTTCGCCAACCTAATTATTGTGCTGTAACTAAAAAACGAATAGAGATTTTCAATGCTCGTTGAGAAATAATATGGGAAATAATATACAAAACAAAATAACTACAGGGACACACCACAACATATTAATGTGTGAGATATATAATTTGGAATAGTTAATGACTAGTCGTACATTCTACAATATTTTCATTTTAATTATTGGAAATCTAACACAGTCAACCAATCGTGCAAATACGGTAGATTCATCTGCAATGAATACATAAAAAGAAATTAAATTATGAATAATTTTGTAAATATATATAAGAGTAGAACCTTGATAATTTTAAATCAAGTAACCAAAAAAAAAAACATTTCTAATTACGCAGGACCCTGTTAATTTGAAATTTGAGATACAAAAACAACATAGTTATTTAAAAAAAATATGTAGTGATGCAATTGCGAAATTTGTCAAAAATCGCATAAGTTATGAAAAAACCCATTCATTTTGTAAAAAAATATCTGTATCTTTATCTTTTTCTGCATATTTCAAGAAATCATTTTGAAAATGCAATATTTATAATGCTAATACAAAGATTTCTTATATTTTTATTTCATTTCTTGACATATTTTCTATTCTCACTTGCGAAACAAAATTAAATATTTTTTTCAATTTCATCAAATTTCCAAAATTATGAACTACATATGTGAATTGAAATATGTAGATTTATGGCGCAAGGGACTAAAAATTATTTTGAATTACCAGGGTTTTCAAATTATCGGGGTTAATCTAATATGAAATTAACATTCTAAGCCTTGTGTATTTCAAAAATTTTGAATTTTTAAGAATTTCAAATTAACGGGGTTGTACTCTAATATACATTTAATATTTTTTAAGATTTTAACATTAATTTTCTACCCACCTATGAAATAAAGTCAGGCAAATTTATTCATAAAAATAGGAAATAAAGGTTTGTCACTTCCTGGAATCATCTACTATACATCGAGTTCTGAAATAACTGATTATTTGGACGATGTGATTAATCCGCAGCCCAAACTGAATGTCTCATCGCGGAAGATTTTCACCATCAGATGTTATCGAGAGAATCTTTTTATTTGAGTCACAGTACATATTAGCACGACTGTTGTAGGACACCCATTGTCATTTTGGGGAATTGTGAAAATAACAGGAAAGTGGAAAATAATACTTTATATTCAAGGGTGCAAAAAATTAAACTCAAAGGATACATAAAAATCTAACTCATTATTCAACTGTTATAATTGTGAATTAAATAAATATTCTGTTCAAACTGCTCACAAAATGAGCATTTGCCAGAAGGACCTCTGTTAATAACACAAACAATTTTATAAGAAACAAAGAATGTTAATAAATAATATTTTATGCATAACAGTGTAAAATAAAGTTAACCTAAGTGCACAGTATAATTTACCCCGTACCCACAATGAGATAAATAATCCAAAACTGTATTTACAAATAAAACTTATTAAGACAACTAATTCTAAGCAAAAAAGAAAACAGATTTGCAAATGAACAAAAAAAAATATACATACAAACATTTCATATGAGAGAATCTTCAACTAAACTAAAATGCAATGAGTAATTAACAAATGAGAGCCAATTTCATGAGCGAATGCTAACTTGCTGGCGGACCAGAAAGGATTTTTCAAAGAATGTGGATAAACAAATACACCATTTCTGAAATAAACCCGCAAACAAAAAAAAATTGCTAGAAAGTGACTACATAAAAATAATAATTTAAATTACCTTGGTTATATACATACACAAAAAAAAAATATCTGATCACATTGCGCTTGAATAAAAATGGATATTTCTGCATGGAAATGTTAGATGGCGGTGTTCAGTAAATCTTTCACATCAAAATACAATTTGAAATGTAATGATTATTCAATTGGCATACACTAGTGAATTTTAGCTCAGAAATTGCAGCTCTCGGGATGAGATAAATTTTAATGGAAGAAACGTGAAATTTTTACACAATTAGAAACATTTACATTGCATATTCATATCTAAACACTTGCAAATGACAATGAACTTGCAACTACCATTTTCAACATTAGTTCAGCTGTCCACCATAGATCATACATCTATCACATTTAGACACATCTAAAGGCAAACCCACAATTTGATGACAACCGAGGAGTTAAATAATATCTTACCTTAAATCTGAATTTCGATAAAATATTCATTGCGATTATTTTCATTCAGATCGAAATAATTTGTTTCAAAAGTTTTTTAATTTGATTGTCATACAGATACAATTTATTTTCTCATATCATCAAATTGTGAATATACCTTAACACATTCAATACAGTATACCATTTTAAATAATGTAAATTTGATTATAATATAATCAACATAATATCAGATACATAATATTATATTAGTTACCGAGTATAAAAATAGCATATTTATTTCAATTTTTAAATTCTTAAGGTTAGACAATTTTTTTTGATTTAAATATAAAAAAAATAATTCAAATCACACATGGATTGAATCCATTTTTTTCATGTTGTGATGATTTATAAATAATGAATTGGATTGTATCGAAACTGTATTGAATGTGTTGATAATGTAGCATTTTAAAACTAATGACACTATCTTTAGTCTCTACATTAAGATCAAAACAAATTATAAAAGCAAATTTTATCATTTATTTAGAGCAAATATTACTTCAGCAATATTAATTTCAAGTATGTACTAATAAAAAATCTGAAATAAAAACTAGTATTTTAACTAGACAAAAATTAGATTTTGTGATGACATTTTTTCATTGCTGATATTCATATTATTACCCATAAGCTAAGTAATTGAAAAATGTAATTAATACACATATAAAAATAAAGTGAAAAACATATGTACAGGTAAATTGTGATATTAAAATAGTGTTCGGCTCAAGATTGCCGACGTGCCGACGTAAAAATACCTCTGTTAGTATCACATTGCACAAATCGCCTCTAACAGTGAACAAATAGTACTAGTTAATCTATTAAAATAAAAATAAACAGGTATGTATTTATTATTTTATTATTGAATACAGGGAAAAATCTGTATCAATCTTAAATATAATAAAGGTAATAATATTACACAATACTAAATTGTGCACAAAATTTTAATGTACTCTAGAACCAGACATAATACAGGATCTAGTAATCCAGATATTATGAAGTTAGAACAATGTTTCACTACACTATGTATTTAAATTTGGCGGTACATATTAATTTTATAACTATAATGATCAAATTTTAAAATTAAAAATTGGTGTTAACTCAGTGTAAAAATAGAAAATGTATAGGACCTAGCCAATATACTGTTGTAGGCGCAGTGGTTTCAAATTAAATGACGTTCACATAAAGCTTAAATGTTGTATTCAGAGTACGCCTTGCGATACCGCTGATGAACTATGTTCCAAAACGTTGGTTCATTTTTGATCCTAAGAATCATTTAAACCCTAGTAATACATAATTGATTTCTATCTCCTAACTGAATGAATTTTTAAAAAAAATATGATGTAGTTCAATACATTTTTATTATGGATATTAAAAAAATAATAAATAAAAATTAATTCGAGTATGTATTAAACTATTTTATGTCAGTAGAAGCCGTGGTTCAAGACTAACTAAAAATTTACATTATCTTTGATAAAATAACAATAAAAATAATTTAATGTAGATAAACTTAAAAAATGAAATATATTCTTCATTAATCACATGTCCGTTAGACATCACTTTTGAATTCATCATAATTTTTCTTCATATCAACTCTTTATATCTCGTGAGATAGTTTTTAAATTAAAAAAAATATAAATAATAACAGCTCAGTATTGAAGTGTCTCAATTCATTTCGTTCAGGTACACACAACATTTTAGGATTCAGAACTACAAGTGATGTATGCATTCACAATCTGGTGCAGAATACAATGCAACACATTCAATAGGTTATACTAATAATTATACTATATTTTCCTACCTCAAAACAAGTCCTCACCTTTTCTCGTATAAACAAAAAAATATTAAAAAAAAAAACTCAACTGATTATGCTTATCAAAATCTTATTCAATTCATAAGACGTGACAAATTAAGATTTACGAGACGGGGAAAAAAACAGATCCATGGTAGTAATGATTCAAATAAAAGAAAACAGTTAAATGAAATATCTTACCACTAATTAATCGATGAATAAGTTAAGTAATTCATTTTAATTCGATTGATTTAGCAGCACCTTTGAAAATCATATATCAAACTGATACAAATAATAAAACTAGAAAGATGATGCAATTTTAAACACAAGTTAATAATTGTTAAAGAAAATGTTTCGAGACGAAGATTTAAAATAAATCTTTTATGTTTTAATTATATACTCTTTTTTCTTTGTACAGCAAACATCACCAGATTTTTTCATTAAGGAAAACGTTAATATTAATTCATAGACTATTATTTGATAGTTAAACATTTGCATCATTCTTCATCCGTTTCACCATCACTGGAGAACTCGTGAACTTGAGTCGACAGTCTGGGGGGAAATGGGCCAGTCGTCTGTTGCCTATTAAAAAAAACATTTTAATATTATTCTCAAAAATAAACGCAATAAAACTTTTCAATTCGAAATTCCTGGGATTAAGTCGGAAGACGTGGCATGACCAGATTAACCAGATACTGGAAGATGGTCCTGTTAGAAGCCTGAACAACCGTCGAGTTTGCATGCGAAGATGTATAAATGTAGACGAAGTGAAAGTTGTATATCAGGACGGAAGGGTATGGCACTCTATCCTCTCTGCCTACCCCCACGGAGAAACGGCGTGATGGTAAGTAAAAAAATAAAAACTCGAATTATGCAAAGCACCGTTAATTAGAAATCCAAAAGAGCAAAATAAATTGGGACCGATTTAGTCAATCAAATTAATGGATTTTAAGTTTGCGAATTAAGTAAATGAAAATGTTGATTTTGGAGGTTTTTTTGTTGGAGTAATAAGTTTTATTGGCCTATTAAAATATTTGTGTTCCCACAATGATTAAAATATAATTGTTTTTGTCGGTGACCATAAAATGTAACCATAAATGGCCAGAAAACATATTAATGAGCCTGAGGCCAGGACGCACCCGCGGGTCCGAAACGTAATTAATTATTTTTCGACGGACGCGTCGGGTTTGAAAAACGTGATTTTTTCCCAGTAGGGAAATCCCGTGGTGACCTGTCGTTCCATTTTCAACTCAAAAACATTGCTGTTTATAGCTTAAATCTACAATCAAAATAGAAGTTTTTCAAAATCGTATAGGAAAGTTGTAGATGGCGTCCGGAACGAGTGTTGTGCAATCGAAATTCAAATATTCTGTCATTCAAGGTCACGCGTAAAGTGCGTGGGAAATACGTTTTTTTTTAAATTTCGATTTAATTGTACACATTTATATACACAAATATATTTGATACATTTTGCGATATTTGCCGGTTTTTGATTTATGATTCAATTGAATACTAACAGGGATTTATTAACAAAAATACACGCAATTATGTTGCGTTTATTTGAAACATATGTTTGTGAAAGTGTATCATATTTATGTGTTAGGAGTGCGATGTTCCGTTGTGTGCCGTGCCGTGCAACAAAATATACCACACAGAATTATTAGGTACCTACCCGAAAGATTATTAGGTAGGCATCAAATAATAATAGTAGTGTTGTCTCTAATAAACAAATAAAAATTAATTATTATTTTTCGGAAAATTTTTTGTGCTGGCAACATTATCGGAATTCAAAAAAATTTTTTTTTACTTAAATGATAAAAATATCATTGCATTTCGACACTTACGATAAAATAATATGAATGTGCATGTTTTTTTTTAATATAAGCGTGTTTTCATGTTTTTTTCGTAAAAAGAAAAATCACAAAAAATTCAGAAAATCTCTGGCCCTAGCCTGTCGATTTGGAATTTTTCTGGCCCTAGACAGGTTAAAGAGAAACTTATTAACATATGTTGTGTTGCGAATTAATGCAAAAGAGTACACACAACACGTTGAAAGATAAAATGATTGTTCTGTTATGTTAGGAATTAGGATGTATATTATTACAGATAGCCCAAGTGCAGTAAACAGAAACAAAAGTCTTACGCAATCCTCCTGTAATGATTGAGCCACTCCTCCAGCATCTGAGCTACCAGCAGGGGCCTCTGCCTTGTTCTCTGCCGAGCTACGAGCAATCCTCCACCCGTGCTGCACGTCAGCATCCATTGTTGCATGATAGCCTCCTCGTGACCCAACTGGATTATCCATGAAGTTTTAAAAAATATTCATATTATTCGGTTTGTCTCAATAACCAGCACTGAAAAATCGAAAGCGAGTGGTTCTTTTCTTTTACTATCTACAACTTTCAGGTCCAAATATGGAAGATATGATATATTTTTGGGAAAAAGACAAAATATATAAATATAAACAAACTAGCAGTTATCGCCAATAGCTTGTTGCTATTGCTTGCCCAACGTAACTTGGCGTGCGGCGAATTTTTAACTAAAATCCGCCCCGCCCGCACCCGGCGGTAACCCCTCGCCCTGTCATTCAGTTCATTCTCGTCTTTGAGCGCGAGCTGTGACATCTTGATTACCAATATACACTGAATTATTATGTCCAAAACATCCTAAACAGTCCGGGATGGTGCAAGAACAATTGCCAATGAAGTATTAGTGTTTTGCGAAGCTGAAAAAGCGAATAATGGACCGATATTACTGTCTGATAGTTTGACAGAGAACGGCCGCCATTACTGCATGGTTTCTTTAGTGCTGCCCGACCAAATTTCTGTATTTAATACGACACCGGTCATCGGACATTCTGTACATTATGTATTGTGTAATAAATTTACACCCTGACAACTTCTGTTACGCGATAGGAACGCCCTCCTTCGCACGCCTAGTTATAGTGGTACGTCTATAGGCACTGCAGGCTACTTTAATGTCCGCTGCACGGCCAACTGTGTTTGGAATCGGCTCTCGCCTTTTGCCTGCTGCAAGGCTCTGCGAGTGGCTTTATATATACTTAAGATTATTAAAAAAAAATTAAAAATTAATATTATTTTGATAAAATGCTAAAACACACAAACATGCCTCAAAAATCAGTTATTAATTGTGAAATTAACACTCTTTGCCAGATTTTGAAGTTCGCCACCTGCATTCAAACTTGAGTAGTTAAGTCTTAAAAATATTGTAACGAGATGCTAAAAAGAATTTACGCACTGTCCGAACCCCTGGTAATACATGTATGTCACTTATCACAAGCCTAAAATCCTGACGACGCCCTTCTCCTAGCCACTAGAATGATCCAGAAAGTAAAAAAGTATCAGCATTTGGATACAAATACGGTGCAGGCTGCGGCGCACGGAGTAGAGGAGAGATAGAAGAGAGAAGTTGATCTTTAGTCATATTTTGAATTATTCAACTGGCATTCTTCTTATTTTTTTAAAATATAAAACTTGACACATATCTTAATGTAGAAATGAATATTCACAACTGTTAACCAGTATCAGGTCTAATTATTTTCATTTCAATTAATTTCCGTATAATGTCAAAACATTTTATTTGTTTGAGTTTGACACGTCCCCTTAAACTGGAAATTATATACACGAGATATAAATTAAATGTAACTTTTATTAAATTTCATGCTCGTGACATTGAAGTGACTCGAATATAATAATGTATATAGTATTTCTACATATTAAATAATATCGAAATGTATTTTAAAATATCGCTTCTCGCTTTTAATTTTTTTTCATACAATTTCGCTATTTTTAAACTGGCAATGGTAATGTTGTGGACTGCATGCATTGTTTTAGGAGCATTTATAATATAGATAAGGTAAGGTTCTATGACTTTTTAAAGATACATAAAGAAAATGAATCCTACCTCTTCACAATTGAGAAAATGGACTGGGAGTAGTTTCCCCTCAGAGTCTGTCAATGGAAGGAATATCTCATCTTGACCATCGTCTTCTTCTTCCCTTGCACTACCAGACCTAAAAATAAAACAAAGAAGTTAGCACTGTACTACTGTACATACAGACATACCTCATGAAAATTACCAAAAAAATACATTGTTTAATGAAATGTACCTGCAAATGTATCCAGCTGTATTTCCCGAAGCTTGCGAGTATGGCTCTATGGGCACCAGCGCTGAGAAGTGTCCGCGAGTGTAGCCAAGGCAGATAGGTGACTTTGAGCAGAAGGCAGGGTCCCATAGCAACGGAAGGTAGACCCCTGGAAAGCAATATTATTTTCTTCAGTTTAAATTTGAATGCATAATTTGATAATCAGCACTTGCAAGCTACATAATATTTATCTAATAATATAACATTCCATCGACTAATCTATCATAAAATTCTCTCAGCTAAATATAAGTTTTTACTTATTTCCATATAACTATAGTTATATAGGTGGGCCAAATTTTTTTGCAAATAGCAACACTTAATTTCTCGAAAACCGTTGAAGGGAAAGGCGCATGGGTGACATGTAACTTTGCATCGGTTCATGCAATTTTAGTCACAATGGACCGCTTTACGGGACAACAGTGTGCTTTTTGTGTGAAACAATTTTACAAAAACAACGATTCCTACATTACTGTACGACGCATGTTTAGGATTGAATATGGATTACGCCATGTTAATTTAATCAAAGCTTGGGTCAAAAAGTTCGAGCAGACTGGTTCCACAACGAATATTAAACAAAAGGGGCAGCCACGTTCAAGAAGAAGCAATGAGAACATCCGGGAAGTTGCAATTTCCGTAAGAAACTATCCAGAATCATCCATGCGCAAGCGTTCGGCGGCTCTGGCAATTTCAAGAACTACTCAACGGTGAATTTTGCATCTGTATAAGCTTCAAAATGTGCAAGAAATGAAACCAAACAATTACATTCAACGTAATTATTGGCTGACACCATGCTAGAGCGATTTTCTAGCCTTGAGAATGTATTGTTTATGGACGAGGTATACACAAAATAAATTGCTTTAGATGTTTGTTACATTAAATATATAATCAACAAAATAACATTTGTAGTTTTATTTCTATTCGTGTTTCAAAAGTGAAAATTTTTTTGGCCTACTATATAACATATTTGAATGTACAGTAGAATCCCCTTAATTCTAAATTCAAGGGACCCAAAAAAAACATTTCTAAATTCAAGGAAAAAAAAATTGCGACGCGATTGCGAATTTCGCCAAAATTGTAAAAATCATGAAAAATACCATTATTTTTGAGAAAAAAGTGTGTATGTTTTGCATATTTCAAGAAATCATTTTGAAAACACAATATTTAATATTCTGATAATAACATCGCGAAATTTCTATTACTAAACCTGATATTGACATATTTGTTGTTCTCACTTGCGAAAACTCAAAATATTTTTTTTCAAATTTAAAAAAAATATATGCGAAAGCATACATAATTTGATTTTTTTTTAAATAATACTGTTTTGATTTATGGTGCAAGGGGCTAAAAATTTTTTCAAATTACTAATTATCGGGGTTTTTGAATTATCAGGGCTAATCTTATATGAAATTAATATTTTGAGACTTGTGGGATTGAAAATTTTCGAATTATGGAAAATTTCGAACTATCGGGGTTCGAATTAATGGGGTTTTACTGTACTCACAGTTATTGAAAGCTACTGAACTATTATAGCACCTGAAGTGTTGTACACGTATCAAGGTCCAATACGTCTATAAAATAACAAAATAACAGCCAATACTGTGGTCACTAACACAATCTTTATTTGTTGTATGTATTTTACAGACCTTATATATTTGGTTTATTATGAATTAATTGGGTTTTATTGTATTTTTTATACATGTTTCTGATGGAAATTAATTTTGTATCATATTTTCTAACTAAGCGAATATTTGATATCCAAAATTTTTTATGTTTGTTCAACAAATATAGAACAATTTTTTCCAACAAGCCATCACAAAACGGGAATTACACTGTAATAGTGCGAAGGAACGTTTAAGAAATTATTAAATTCCAGTGGGTACTAAACACAATCTTACCTTGGAAACAGGCATATCCTAGCGCCTCACCCCTGAAGGAGTTGACCACATCCACAGCGTAAACCAGGATTGGACGCCGCACCACATGCGCCAGTGCCCACACGTGCAAGTGTGCCAGGGAGCGGCCAGGCTGAGCTGCGGCGTGTAGGGCGCGCGCCCAGTCCGCCTCCAGCTGGCGCTCGTCAGGCGCATAACCAGCCCGGGCTGCTTCCAGGCTTTCTTGCGAACGCCAGCGTGAGTAGAAACTGGAATCATGGCAATAGAGATTCACATTCTTTTCTCGTAAGTATAGAACCTCATACTTTGGGGGGTACGAAATCATTCATGCGGTGTATAAAATCAAAGGCAGCAATATCTAAAAAGAATATTTTTAATGCAGTCACCGAGGATTATTAATTTAGAATGTGCTAAAATCGAGATTTTAGGAAATATGGCTCTATCCCTTCAAAAATCATGTTTCAAATCACTATTATAAGCAAAGATAGCAATATCCACTACAACCAATCAACCTCCGAGGATGTGTCACGTGACAAAATGGCCACTTCGTAATAAAGTGAGAGTTGATGTCAATATTAGACTGAAACATCGTAACAAAGCAATATACAATTATGTAAACAGAAAAAGCAGCAATATCCACTATATGGCAGCAAACGCAGCAATATCCATATTTAGAAGTTAAATATTTATTTATTTAAGTGTATAAAAGGAAAACTGAGGTGGTAATTGTTTTTAAAAACTATTGTCCAATAAGATGTAGATTTCATAGATTCCAGAGAAATTTCCGTGAGTTTTTTAAAATTTATTTCAGAAACACCTCATTGGGATATTGCTGCCCTTACTCATTCACACAATTATGACGTGTATAAATTGGAAAAATAGATTTATCCATAAATATCTACACATCACACATTTATATTTCATTTGATTTATTAATATTCAAGATAAGATTAGAATTCCAGATCATGTTTGGTCTTCATTTAAGATGCCTGATGATTTCTAACCTCACAGCTAAGAATAAGCATACGAGGAAGGTGATGTTTTATGATTGTAAAAGAGATATGAATCATAATTTAAACAAATTATAAAGTAATAATAAGCTACTCACGCTCTTCCCGCGTGATGGAGGGTATCGGCCAACGCTCTCCTCAGTGTATTATCTCTGTCAAACACACCCCAAGTGGCTTGCAGCACGGCATCCAGTAGGCAGTCTCCGGCGGACCTATTCCAGAGAGCATACAGTCGGGATCCTGAAAAAGCATGTACATGGGTTGGTCAGGAACCATCATCTAACCTCAATACCTCAATTTAAAGATTAAGTTTTTTTTTTGGCTACAAAAATCTCCAAGAAAATCTCGTAATGGTGTGATGAAAGTGACTACTGAACTTCCTAAGACACTGATCCATATTTCTAATAAATACTTATTTGTGTCTCTGACCTAGATTCTAATTTCCTTCTAATTTGTGGCTCCCAACGTGTGTGATACGTGTCGTTCACATCGTGACCGACACGTATCACATTAATAACTTTACTACCTAGTCGCACGGTGAGTTCCAAGCTCCAATTGATGACACCAGCTTCGCCTTCCAGTTGCTGCTGAGCATCGCGATCCAATAACTCTTCAAATAGTTGGTCCTGGATAGCCTGGGGTAGTTCTTCCACATCTGTGGGCGTAGGGAAAAACTCATTATTACTAAAGAACAGATTGATTGAAAACACTGGAAGAACACTAGAGCATAGTATAAATTTAAATGGAATCATCAAGAAACAACCATATATGTGGGGTATAAAAGCAAAGGCAGCAATTTCCAATTTTTTTTTATGCAGTCATCGAAGATTACTAATTTATAATGTACTGAATTGGAGATTTTATAGGAAACAGCCTATAAAATCACATGAAACATTATTTTGGATGGGAGAGATACATAAAATCTAAAATTCAGTACATTTTAAATTCGTAATCCTTGGTGGCTGCATTCAAAATATTTTTTCAATTTTTTGGATATTGCTGCCTTTACTTTTATACCCCACAAATATATTATATAAGTTTTTTTAGAGATATAGAACTTAAAAAAAAATTAAACAAATAAAATTCGTAACAATGTCCATGGTATTGGCTTTATTCAAAAGATAATTTTATTCCATTAATGTTTAAATATGATCACGATACCACAATTTTCAAAATAAATTTGCACAATTTGCAAGGATTGTTCTGACGTTATTTTATTCATGGTGAAATGGCAAAGTAATCTGAAAACAAATCTTCTTTATATCTTCTTTGGAAATGTCTTGCCAATTCGAAAAACAAACATATAAAAAACACCATATATTTAAACACCAGTGGTATAAAATTATCTTTCAAAAAAGCCGATACCACAGCCATTACTAGGATTTTTATGTGTTTTATTTCATTTTAAAGTTTTATACCTCTAAAAAAAACACCCCATATTATGTATGACGACGAGTACAGTTTTAATTCATTTTAAGCATATATGCTCGAGCCATCGTAAGATGGCATTTTTGACAGATCGTAATAGTGTTGTGACACACTTAAAATCATTAACGAACAAATTCAGTCGAAAAAAAAATTCGTCGCACGGTGTGAGTTGAGAAAGTCTTTGTACATAAAAAAGGTTATAGAAGAATAATAAAACACATTTTTCTTAGATAAAAATATTTACTTGAATGTTTCAATCTGATTCATCCCCATTACTATCACTCTCCATAGAACTATCGTCGCTGCTATCATTTCCTAAATTAATTATAATATCATTATCCAAAATATTATCGATTCTAATATCTCTTTTGTAATCTTCCTTTATACGTCGCACGGTTCTATTCACTACATTAGCCCAGTCTGTTTGAGTTGTACGTTGACAAGCTTCTTCTAATAATTTTAACATTTTTGATGTCGTAAATGCAGGTTCTGTATTATGCCTTGCTGCATATCCCTTGATTTGAGCCCATATCAATTCAATTGCGTTGTGTTCACAATGGTAAGGCGGTAATCGTATTACTTGGTGCCCATATTCTGATGCGATTTCATCAATGACGTACCGTGATTTTGCCGGTTTGTTTTGTTTTAATAATTGAAGTAACTCCGCTTTCTACATGTCCATATTTACATCTATGCCATTGTTTTGAAGCCACGCAACGACATCAGCTTTCTTTTGGGACTGAGCAGGCGGCTTATCGATCTTCATCGAGTGGTACGGGGCATTGTCCATTATTATTATAGATGGTTCGGGAAGGCTACACAACATTGTAGTAAACCACTCCGTTCATTTCATCGTGATAATCTCCAGTGGTTTTTGATACAAAAGCCATCAAATATCCTTCGACGAATCCATTAGCGGTCCCGGCGTGACAAATTATAAGTCTGCCTCCTTTTCCAATTGGAACTTTAGACGTAGACGCTGCGGTGTCATCGGTCCAAGAACGGCTAACTGTATGGTTGGCATTAAGCCACGTCTCATCCAAAAACACCACATTTTGCCAATCTTCTATTTGGTTCACATTTCGTAAAAAAGTACAACTTGTCATCACGATATCGTTCCTTTCCATTAATATCTTGCGTTTATTACACTGCCTGTACGCAAAACCTAGCTTACTCAAAATTTTTGATAGTGAAGATTTTCCACCGAAAAATAAACCAGCTTCTTTCAGGAATTTCAGTAACTTTTCCCTCGGTGGATATTCTTTGCGTAAATAAAAGTCATACACATGTCTTCGGATGGCATCACTATCAAAATTATCGATGCCTACGATTGGTTTTGATCGTTTTCTCTTTTTTGGCGTGCGAAGAACATTATCATCCATACCAGTGTCGCCAAATTTATCCTTGCTAATTCTTAGGACAGTTCGCTTTCCAATGTCAAGCGCATCAGCTACGCGATCAAGTACTGACGTCACCGGTAATAATGGCCCACCATTTTGAACTTCACGTTCGAAATAATCACGAAGTTTTACAACGAACCCACGTGCCTGACTGTTTAAAACAATTTTCTTTGAGTGCTTCGGCATAATGACGAGAATCAAACAGAAAGCGTAAACAAAGTCCAAATTAACGAGCAGGGGTCAAAATATAAAAATATAAATGTCCGAAATCTAAAGCCAGGTAAAAAACAATATCGTAATCACAGCGTGCACACATTCGTTCTTTCCGTAACAACGTTAAAACAAAACTGTCAAAACCTTAGAGTATCTACAATATATAGAGGGATAATAAAGCATTTTACCAAATCTTTATACGTGGTAAAATAGAGCTTACTCAGTTTAAACAATATGGCGACACATGAGAGAAAAAGAAACAAAAAAACATCACCCGGTCTGATCCGTCTTTTATTGTTTTGTAGCCGTTTTCTTTGCCCTCTAATAAAGCCATAGAAAAAGATCATATTTAGAGGGCACAATCGATCTGTCAGATTTGTTGTGTTATTTTGGATACTTATTCTGCGTTTTCTACGCATATTATACAGGCAATCAATATCCTACAACATTTTGAATCATTTCGTTCATTCCATATTTAATGTTGATGGACATCACTACTCTGGCGTTCGCGCAATAAAGTATAGCATTTGTCCTCCAATGTTTAGCTGTCATTAATTACGAAACTTCATGTAAGTCTAAACGTCAAAAGTGCCATCATAGAGTGGCCGTACTGTAATCTAGGTATATTTTTCTTTATATGTTGACAATTTTAGAAAAAAAATTATGTTCAAAATTTATTGCTACATGTATTCAAAGTTATGTAAGTTTCATTTAGAACAACCCTGTATATAAGATAACAATCAAAAAGAATACAAACAGTCAATTGGACATTGTCCAATATACATTTTTCTTGCCGGCTAATACGATAGAGAAAGCTAAAATATGTAGTATGTATTCTGGAGCTGATCCAAACACATACATACAATATATACTTGGAAGTGGAACTTCAATTATAAAAGCTAATTTACTGAAACAATTCTACAGAATATAAATGAAACATCTCCGAACATTCTTAAAAAAATTATAAATAGCTAAGAACCGCTACTTGAAGATGAAGTATTTTGAATATTAATTACACAGCGAGTTGCAAAAGTACCTTAGCAATGGATTGCATATCATCACGCAGTTGATCATGATTGATTTATGAAATTTTATGACACAATTTAGGAAAAATTAAATATCAGAATAAATTATTAAATGAGGTGCATAAAACACAACACTTCCTAATACAGACAGCAATCTGGTTCATGTGAAATTATTTACATATATGTAAACCACATACTTTTTACATTACAAAACGGATCCATATCTACGTTGGATAGTCAAGTTAAAAACCGGCAGAAAGTCAAATATAATTAAGGCCAGAAATTGCTATGCACTATTTTAAAGGTCAAGTATGTATACATGTTGCATATAGCTAAGTATCTAGACAATAAGTTACCATATGCTTCAGGTAATATATTGTTTTAATGATAGAACTATAAAACATCTGAACCATACAGAAATACTTAAATAAGTTAGTAAATAAATTAGTAAAAATTACAATTATGTATGTTGAAAAGTTGAATATGTGATCCAGTTTAATTTAGAGTAAAACATAGAGTAAATTTAATTTTTCATTCGTTCAGAAAAATCGTAACTCAAAATGATTTTATTTTATTTTTATATTATAAATCGTTATATTTTCAGATCACAGAATTTGAAAATTTTTAAGAACGAGGTTATAAATAATTACAATGCATGTTTTTTTTTGCATAATTATAGTTTGAAAATTTTTCTTGGAGAAAGCAAAAGTATTTATATATTTTGTTTTATATATGTATATATATATATATATATATATATATGTGTGTGTGTGTGTAAAATCAGAGCGATTTTTCACAAATAAAGTTTTACAAATTTGAATTGACTGTGTCGCAATATTGATAGTTTCAATTCAATATGTTTTAAGAAAAACAATGAAATAAAAAAAAATAATGCAAGGAATAATATCTCACGTAAAGAGAATAAATGTAGAAATGAATAACCTCCATATTAATTACAACCATTGCTTACCAGCTGGAAGACAGAAGGTAGTGATGTCGTGCATGTATTTACAAGGAAATCCCTTCTTCTGACGAATGATGGATGCAACATGCCTTCGTATAGAGCTCGCTAGGTCTGGGGCAACAAACGAGGGGGCTCTTTTTATACCGGGGCCTCCTCCTGATATACGGGACAGTAGGGATGAAAGAATATCTTCTCGCTGAAATCTGAAAAAATAAATGTTTAAAAATTAGTAATTACAATAAAAAAGCATTTGCTGTCTAAATGGAAGACGCCATAATATTAAATTGAACAAACAAAAGCTTGTTCAATGGATTAGTTGTTGCTATATTTTGTAGCAAGGCTTATGTAGAAAATTTCTATTAAAATATAATATTACAATAAATAAAAGTGCCATATTTTTACCTGATGGCAAGATGAATAAGTGTGTATCCAGAATCGAAAGCGGAAGCCCTGTTGAGTAGACTGACTTCGGTGGCAGTCAGTTGTCTAGCGGGATCCCCACCGTTGGAGAGGTACTGCTCGACTGGAACTATGTCTCCGTCCACCACGCCTGACATCAAAATTATTTCAAATTTGTTCATTACATTCTTAGAAATTTTGGGGCTCTGACAAAAATATACACATTTTACTGTACTTTTTGATTGTATGTATGCCTTAAAAAGGAAGAAAGCTCTTGGATACATTAAAAGTGTTTTGGATCAAACTTTATGCGTCTGACTGTCAAAAATCTGTATGTTTATCAATTAAAGTTTTAATTATCTTCAGCCCAAAATATAGGTGTTTATATTTTCAAAGGGTGTTGTAAAGATTATTTTGAAAACAAGTCTTATAAAAATGTGCCCTATTTCAGATTGTTACGTGTTGGTGTACAGTGAAACCTTAGATTGCGAGTGTTGTGCGAGATAATAAATGATTAATAAATTTTGATTTGATAAAAGGGTGAGAGCTTGCTATAAATTAAAAAATAATAGAAATATGTTTTGTACTTATTTGCATATTAGCTGTATCCAAAAACATGAGGTCTTACGAAATTATGAAGAAATTTTTTAAAAACAAATAAATCACCTCGATAATTATTACTCTCTGAACTATTTCCACTGGTAGTAATTAGACTTAAATGTCCCACCCTGGCCAACTATTCCATACTGTAAAATGGACTGCGCATTTTGACTATTCAATGTTTGTTTTATTGATGCACAAAAATAATATTTTAGCTAAGATGATCAGAACGAGAGTGAAAAGTGAATCCCAACGTGGACGATGCAATGCATTTCATTCAGAAAATAATGTCACTTGTATAACAGGCATTTTTGTAGATTTAAAAATGTGACAAAAAAATGATAAAACCTAAAAATACCAGGGCTCGTATTATGAATACCTAAACAAGCCTGCAGCCACGCCCAGTCAGTCTGACGATGCCTCTTGGGTCTACGATTATTTGTAGCTTCCATATCGTGGACGGGACTCTTCTGACCGCATATATCGTTCAAACCTTAAAAAAGATAATAAAATTCAGAAAATAATACAAATTAAAATACAGCTATCAATTTGTATGTTTCTACTGAGCAGAATATTTTCAAAGCGGGCCCTCTTATCTGGCTCGGCGTGTACCTACCAAACTGTGTTCTGGAAGAGTGCTTATTGTTGGGCTTGACGTCCAAAGAGTCGTATCCGGAGATTATGTGATCTTTGTCATGGGATGGAGTGTGTAGGGGGCTGGAGAGGGATGAAGCACTACGGGAACTACCACACATGGCGCACTTCACAGACTTTGGCCAGTTCTCAAACGTGCACATCTGAAAGATTACAAGATTAATAGAGAAATATTTCGAGACCCCTTGGCGAGAAGTCAGACATTTAATTGTTAATCTATAAAATTTAAAAGAAAAATGTTAGCGAGCGACAACTTGTAAAAATGCGTGCATTAAGTTTAGACATGAGAAACTGTTTTCAAAAAATAATTTATAGTTTAATATTATCCAATTCTGAATTGATTATTAAAATTCTGTTTGCTGAAATTGAGGTCAGTTTACCTGTTACAAGGATGAAGAAAGGACTCGTAAACGTACACAAGTATTTCTCACCTGACAAGGCCACTTCTTAGGCCCCTGCGAGTGTTGCTGACTGCTGTCGGCCAGCACTGGAGGAATTTCACTCTCACCGGATACGTTCAGCAGTGCCATGGGTTCCTGAATAGTGTCTAAGGCTGGATTATTCCCTGGGAAGAATTAATACGTACATTCAAATGAAAAAGACTGTACACACTATCGGAATAAGCAGACATAATGCATTTATCTCACACATGTGTGTTGAATTTTATATACATTAATGTATTGGTCGCTTGGTAAAAGCTGGCACAAAAATACTACACACACATGCATATTTCTTGTATACAGGTTGATTAAGTTAGAATGGAAAAATTAGAAAAAAAATTCACTCAAATTAAATGAAAGAATTTTTCAGTTTTCATATGCAAAAAAAATCATGCGCAATAAATGGCACTCAGAGTCTATCTGTCAAATGATTAAATAACATTTAAAATGCGCTGTGCAACCTATTAACAGGTAGCTTATTCGTTTAGTGGTTAAGAATCTCGCATAGTGATCCAGTAGTCGGTGGTTCGGGCCTCATTCCGGGATACCACTAAGTTAGTACTATTAGTAGTAGTAAGAATATTGATGCGTCACATATTCTGTGTTCGCATCTGTAATAAAAAAAATTAATTTACTTCTTAGTGGTCTCGTAGATAAAGACGCGCGCTAGCAAGAGAGAGGTTTTCTTTTGCATTGTTAACATGGCGCGTTTAGTCAATAGTAATATTGATGTCACATATATTCATTTGTGAGTTATCAAAATATTTTAACAGACGTTTCCATCACTAAATCTTTACCTTTGTGACTGCTAAGTTGACGGCAAACACTGACACTGGGAGGGTTGTGCGTGTGGCACTCGTGACACTTCCATGGTGCTTCTGATGCGGCTCCTGCTGAACTCTCCTCCACCTCACGCAGCCGGAAGATGTCCTCATTCACCAGGGACTTCACCGCACGACACATGGTGCACTAGAATATATAATTTGATTGCAGTTGTGTCAATATTGTTTATTTTTCTACATTGAATATTAATATGCAGTATAAAAAACTGTAATAATATATGAAGTTGGTTGTGGGCTGGTGTACCTTAATTTATTTAGTACTCATTCGCAGATGATACACATTTGGGTTGGTCTTACTAAAAGAATCTGTGTTAAGACGGGGATAGTTTACAAATTGGTTGTATATAAATAGTGAGGCTCGCGCCCACAAAAGAGGACCTACAAGAGTGGATAAATAAATTCCTTCAATGAATTGTGCACTCAAATTGGTATGAAGATTAGAACTTCCAAAACAGAGGTTATGGTCGTAGAAAGAGACCAAGAGCAGTGCTCAATCAGCATACAAGAGACCCAGCTGAAGCTAGTCGAAAAATTCAAATACCTTGGGGTGGAATTTTCTAGCTGCAGGCGGAATTCTACGTTCTCTATAGTGCGGTGATAAGAAAATTCGAGCCTAGTGTCAAGACAAAACTGACTGTTTCCAAATCTGTGTACAGGTCCATTCTAATATATGGCCATCAAATTTGGATCCCGACGGAGAGAGTGAGAGCAAAGATCCAGGTTGGTGAGATGAGTTTTCAAAAGGGGATAGCAGGATAGGGGGAGTCACACTGATGGACAGAGTGAGAAGTGCTGACATAAGGCACACACTCGACATGGAGCCCCTACTCCTACATATAGAAAAATCCCAAATGAGGTGGCTTGGACTTGTGCTAAGAATGCCAGAGGAACGAATACAAAGAAGAATCCTCTTGGCAACCGCGGAAGGAAGACGACCGGATCGTCCCAGGTTAACCTGGTAGAAACAAAAAAAAATGTGTATGAAAACAGAATGGGTCTGGACTGGTTGTCACCTTAAGGAAGCAGCGCAGGACAGGGAATATGGAATCACCTTGTCGAGTATTTGGGCCTCCGACCCTACTAGGGCAAGGGGATGAAGATGATGAATTTAAAAAATTGCAAGTGGCTAGTACACTTCTGTACAAGTTTGCGACAAAATATGAATCAACTGTGTCACACTTTAGAGTTAGAGAGTTAGTGCAGTGTTTCTCACCTTCAATGACAATGGAAAGTTTTCA
Source organism: Agrypnia vestita (assembly GCA_016648135.1). Taxonomy (NCBI): domain Eukaryota; kingdom Metazoa; phylum Arthropoda; class Insecta; order Trichoptera; family Phryganeidae; genus Agrypnia; species Agrypnia vestita. The sequence continues at coordinate 20,821 of JADDOH010003234.1, read as the reverse complement.
TAGGTGCAATAATCGCAGATCCACTTCTTATTTGGTTCACACGATGAAACTGGTGAAACGGGTGTTGTAGCACTGGCATTCGTCATGATGGCTTCGTTGCTCTGAAACATACAAACATACCATTGAAATATAAAAATAGATTCAAAAAATAGTTCAAATACAAATTTGATATCCAATAGATTACAAATGACTCAACATTGGCAAGAATATTTACTCATCTGTGCCTATGAATTACAGCAAGATGGCACAGTAATTTTACTGTTGCCTAAAAAAACGAATGGCAAAAAGATTATGGGCTTGGTAAAACATTAATATAATATTCGTAATTTGCCAGTCGTCTTTTGGAAACAAATCATTCTTTTGTTATTAACAAGGGCTTAAAAATATCACATACAAATAATACAGGGTTACAGTAAGATAAATTAGAAATGTAAGAAATTAGAAGAAATGTTATATCAGATATTAGTGTTATAGCAAATTAAATATTATAAATAACCTAATCCTTTCTGCAAATACATAGTTACCGTTTAAATTTGTTTTCACATTAGTTCCTATATAGATATTCAACCCTCTTAAATTTTTGTTGTACTCATGTCTATACTTCCCATGTTTAATTTTTAGTATACATTGTTGGGGGATGTCTTGACAAGGCACTTCCATCTTCCCCTGTCTCGGGATGAAAGGATATTGGCTCCGAAACACGTTGATTTATATAATTTAATAAAGAAAAGAATTTCGTACTAGCCATAATGATACTTTTTAGGACTACATATTTAAAAAAAATACTGTAGAAAAATGGCATAAGTAAAGAAATAATGGAAAATTAGAAAAAGATCCATCTTATTTGGTGACCATATATTAAAGTGGGCAACTGCTTTAAAAACAGTCATCTTGACATTTAACCCGGATTTCTTCATCCCTGTACTACAAAGAAAATGTAAACGCACTTAGCAACTTCAGAGAGAAAGCAGTTGGTGGGTCGTCCCAGGTTAAGCAGCAATGGACATTGTGTAATGAAAGATTAATTGGTCCACCGGAAGTTATCGTATCAAGATTTCCCCAATCCTCATAAGATAAGGTGGCGAAAATGATGATGACGTTTTAATTTTTTTCCCATTATTTCTAATTTTCTTGACAGACATAATCAAGGGTTTTTAACTAGGTTAATATTTTCCCAACCTATTTACAAAATGTGATATATTTTTCTTTTATTTCACATTAAAGTAACTTATCACTTTTTTACTTCACATTTAAGTATGTAATCAGTGTAAGATCTTACACAACAATTATAATTAACAACGGTACTTGATGATCACATTCCAATGTTGAAATAATTTCACTGTGTTGGAAATTGTTGAAGTATTTCATATTGTGTTCATCTTACAAAACTACTTCCACGATGACGACAGAGAAAGGACATAACATTTATTTATTTATTGTTAACTAAAATAAGGAAAATATCAATTGAAATATAAAAGCACGTCAACATTCTTCAGGCATATTTTCTCAGATTAAACAACAAAACATGTATTTATCTACTAATTAGTTATTTGCATGAGGATAGCATTAACAATTATTATAATGAAGTAATCAACTAGTTTTATAATACACAAGGTCTATATAGTTTTGTAGATTGTGTAGGTGGGCTTATTACATCACTATTCTTAATCAATTGTTCCGTGGGACAGCCATGATTCATCCATTGTATCATTCAGTAAGTGACCGTGTGCACACACATTGTATAAAATACATTCGGCAATCAATAGGCAACAGTATACTTGAAATGCGTAATAAACGAGCAAATAAATCATGTACGACTTTTTTCATTCTAAAAATAATTATAAAGAGTCAAGGTTTATTTTTAATTGGAGAAAGAATACAAAGTATTTATTACTGTTAGGTTACCGTAGGTTATAGGCTAGGTATGTTACTGTTAAGTTATTCAGAAAACTAATGTGCGATTTCAATATAACATACAGTAGGCTCCCGATTATCCGGGGTCGAATTAGGCGGGTTGCGGATTAACTGGGAATAAAAGATTCTGTTTCGAAATTCTTTATAAAATATAGCAATATTTTCTCAATAAATTAAATAATATTAAATTAATCAATATATATATATATAAAAAGAAACCCGTGTTTCCCTATCCGCCAAGTTTTTGCCATAACCAGCCACAACCACCCACCGGTGGTTATGGTGGTGGATAGCCCTTGGTGTCACATCGAAAATATGCGAGTTTGGTGGGGGTGGCTGAGTGTGGGTGGGAGTGAGTGCCAAAAATGTGCTTTCTAGCACATTGTTTTGTTATGGGAAGGCCGCAACTGCTTCAGATTGTTTCAAAATAGGCGCGCCGACTGTGTCGGTGAGTCTAGAAGGTTCCGGAAAAACCTACTGTAGAAAGTTCTGGGACGAGAAGGTTCTAGAAAATTCCAGAAAGTTCTATAAGGTTCTAAACTGAGTGGTGGAGTGTATCGGTGTGTCTAGAAGGTTCCTGTACATTCGATAAATTTCTTGAAAATTCTGGAAGGAAAATATTCTAGAAGGTTTGTGAAAGTTCTATGACGATCCAAACAGTGTTCTAAAAATCTACGCGAGCAAATTTATTTTGATACAAGCGGTAGACCACACAACGAGTCTAATTGTTAGTGTAAATATGCACCTTATATGCTCAATAATACATTTTCATGGCGCTTAACTGTGCGATCATATATATTTTTCCCACTACTTTAATTTTAAAACTTAGGGAAAACATGTTGCCAGCTGTGGAGTTTAAAATTCACTAACAAGATTTTTAATTTAGTGTTTTTAATTATTTTTAATTTTATTTTTTGTGCATATTATCGGGGTCATTTTTTTCCATACCACTCCAGATAATCAAACCATAGGATCTTGAAATATGCCAAATTCGGGATCAAATCACCGATTTTAATGATCTTTTATGGTGACTGAGGATTGAAATAACAAGATGGAAATTTTAGTGTTATAACTATGGCTAGTAGAGTTTCCAGCTATCAAGAATTAAGGTCTGCGTTAGGACTCCTTTCTGTCTTATTCTGACATTGAGAATTCTAACATTTCACAAATATATCACAAATGGGGGACCAGATAAAAATGTACGTTTATGCCCTTATCAAAACCTGAAGGTTTAATTTTGCTGTTCAGAAGTTCACACATATATGGAACTTCATAGATACACAGTACACACATTTTTGGAAACTAGCTTAAAAAAATTTGCACAACAAAATGAAACTTTCATGTTTTGCTGAGTATTGGTAAATTTATCTTCAGGAAAAACATTTTTTTGGTCCTACTTTTGAGATATTGGACCTTGAAATAAAGTAAAAATTGAAATTTTAAAAATCTTGATGCTAAAAAAAAGCAGGAAGGGATCGTCCTAACCATGACTTTAATTATTCATAGCTGGAAAAAACTCAAAATCGGTGATTCTGCTCCCGAATTTGGCATTTTCAAGGTCATTTAAGTCATAGCATAGCAATATATGTATTGTTATTCCTACATACTAAGATAGTTATGATGTAAAAGCAGCGCAAAAAATCAGGGCGTATATATCATAAAATAAAATGTATACAAAAAATTAAACAAATGTTTTGAATGCTGTCACCGATGATTACTAATTTAGAATGTACTGAATTCTAGATTTTACGTATTTATCCCTTCTAAAAATCACGTTTCCTAGAAATATATAGACTGTATTTCCTATAAAATCTCGATTTCAGTACATTCTTAAATAGTAATCTTCGATGACTGCATTAAATTTTTGGGATATTTTGCCTTTGTATCCCACATATACAATATTGTCTATCATTTTTAAAATTTTTCTTTAATCGTATTGAGTATTCTATATGTTAGTGAAAACCAGAACTTTTTATCCTTTATGGGAGGAAAATATTTTTATTCATAACTTCTGCGAATCCCCAATTTTGTCTGTCGTGGTGAAGAAAATTGAGTCTAGATCCAAGATAGTGGCTGATAAAATAAAAATAAAAATTTCAGATAGAATGAATCAGATGAACATTTTGTATTATTTTCTTTATTGACATGGTTTGACAAGTAGGCAATTTCTGTAGTCGATTTCGCCGGTTTCTGCGTGAACATCTTGATTTTATTTATTGATTTGTATAACATTAAACAAATCCCAAGTCATCAAATTAAACAACATAAACAATTATTCATTACAAGGATTATGTAACTACAGGTATGAATGCTGTGATTATAATTTTCAAGGACTTCTATCTTTTTTGTGCAATTATTTCTACAGGACATTGCACTTTCAATGTCTGTAACACCGAATATTAATAAGTCATGAGGGCAAAATAATTTTTCATATTTAATAATCTAGTCAATCAGCGAAGTCAGATGATTTCATAGTCAAAGGCAGCAATATCTCGATGAGGTACAGTAGCTGGCAAACATCTTGACATTTAAGGGCGTAGTGGGGGGAAGTTTGCGCATGTACCATTGCACCAAAGAGACCTAAATTTTGTCTTCTGCGCATTCCCCCATTACGCCAAAAAATTTCAAGAAATTTGCCGGCAACTGTAATTCTGAGATAAATACAAAAAAAACCTGTCACCTCTCAAGGAAATTTCTCTGGAATCTTTGAAACCTACATCTTATTGTAAATAAGCTTTTAAAAACAACTACCACCTCAATTTTCCCTTTGCATAAGCGTGTAAATAAATATTTAATTTTTAAATATGGATTTTGCTGTGTTTGCTACCAAATAGTGGACATGAATTGGATATTGCTGCCTTTGCTATGACGTTTCAGTCTAAAATCGACATCTACTCTCACTTTAGTATGAAGCGGCCATTTTGTCACGTGACACATCCTTGGGTTTTGATTGTTTGAAGTGAATATGGCTGCCTTCGCATTTCACACTATGGATATTTTAATGTCATTGCTTGTAATAGCCATATTTTGGCAATAATTGGAAACAGCTTAATTTCCTACAAAATCTCAAATTCAGTACATACTAAATTAGTAATCCTCGATGACTGCATTCAAAACAATTATTTTAATTTTCTTGATATTGCTGCCTATGCCTCAATTAATATAAAATATCTATGTGTTGTGTTACCTGTGTGAAAATGTGTTGCGGCGAGTTCGCCTCGTTGAGTGCATGATGCGAAAGGGTCCTTTGCGCTTGTAATCCTTCTGGAGAATCCTTCAATGAACTCCGGCTGTTCTGGTGATTGTTGGCTTGGTGCTTTTCATCGCTCATCATACGATGGTGATGTTACGGGACTAAGTAGAACCTCTCCTAAGATAGTCTAGTTTAAACTAGCTTCTAACGCAGCCTACTCATCCAATTCTCTAAAAATATGCTGTTTCTAACATACTGTTATGTCTCGTTAAATGATGTCTCACGGAATTATTGACGCTATAAGATTATCAAAATTAAACGAGCTCGATAAACAAAAAATGGTATCAGTTTACCGTGTACACCCGTAAAGAAAAATTGAATAAATTCCTTTGGAGAATGGAGAATTGAAGAGGGGATTTGAAATAATTTAAATTTATTTCCCGTATGTCATACCATCATGACTTTGAATATTGGTTATTTTTTCTTGGGCAAAGAATTATTTAGAAAATTAATAATTCCGGCTTGCCAATAAACGTACGGAGATTTGTGGCACTGTAACAAAAGACAAAACAAATTAAACACAAATACCAATTAAAAGTAAAGCGCAGGGTGGTTGCAAAATAGGCGGATGGTTTTAGAAAATTTATAGCTTTCTTATCAACCACCAGCTGCCCGCGTTATGGGGAAGGATCTTTGCGGGATATGAAAATAATTAGTCAATGAAAAATATTAATTAATGTATGCCTTAAACCATGATAAAACTAATTTTATATATGCAAAGAAATTGTGTAATTTGAATGTACTTTTGATGCAAAATGATCAAAATTTGGATGCAGCAGGATGGTGTTACGGCTCACATTTATAATTTGTTCATTCCTCATTCTATGGAATACAGATTTTCCATGCATGGCCTAATCTACCGCACTTCCACCGCATTCAGCCTGCTTTTATTCTTTTTTGCCAATTTCAGGCTTCCAGGCTTCATTTCCATATATTAAAATTGGCACCAGAACTACATTATGAACTGGTAATCTTGCTTTGTATGACAGATTCCTATTGGCCATAATGGCATTCAGAATAACATCAATACTAATATCGATATATCAAAAAGGAGCTTCTCATACAAATTTTTGTATTTCATGTTATCGTCGATGTTTTTTAAGAAAGTTTTTGTTTGTCACAATGCCAAAATGTGTTGTTTCCAGCAGAAATGATTAAAGGTATATTCGAACTATTATTATAGGCAAAAACGACTTAAGTGTCGGATATTCATTTTCAAAGCAAAAAAACATACATTTACTCGACATTCAGCGCGACTGTCAAAGTTATAATATAGTTCCGAAACTTTGAATACGGAACTGTTTTAGGCTGAAAATCGATAAAACATGAAAGCAGGTAGATACTCGGACGAAGCCATATTGAATTCTTGTCAGCTGTCAGATTCTGTTTACTTGCTAGTTTCCAAATATTTCAAAATTTTTTTAAGAAAGTTTTTGTTTATTTGATTTAATTATTTTAAATATTCAAGGTTACATTTCCATAAGTATGAGTTTTAATTGTTTTCATGAAACTCAACAGAATAATTGACAATTTTGACAATGACAATGACAATGAAAAAAAAACAAGAAGTGTATAGTGTCAGATAAGATGTTAAGATATCGCCAATGATCTATAAGTAACATGTAGATTTTTACAATTCAATACTTTGAGCGTCATTAGTATATAATTTCTAGCGTGTGTACATGAGTACATAAACAAATTTTTTTTCTTCATAATTATTGTAGCAAAACAATCACATCTTAAAAGGAATATTCTTGCACTCAATTTAAAGAAAAATGCATCAAATGCAAATGTATCACTTTTCATTATAAAACAATAATGGAAAATCACACAAAGATGATCTTCTGGTATATAGCAGAACTAACGATGTGCAAAAAATGACATTCTTAATTAGAGAACTTTTTTTAGGAAAGATCTTGTACTCGGTGTGCGATATTACATGTTATGTCGGATCTAACATTAAAAATAACATTTTATGAAAAAGAGATCTGGAATGAAAGTGTGTAAAATAATAAATTAACCTAGAAACATATTGCGATTGTTATGTGAATTTTAACCCTACTTTTAAATGTTTGCAATATTTTATTTCTATTGGCACTGGATATATTATGATTCAGATCTGTTAATGGGCCATCGTCTAGGATTTAGCCAAATTAACCATGTGTGCTTTGTAAACACAATGAGTTTTTATAACCGAGTTCATAAAATTTAGATTTGAAAATTTATTTTACTGTTTTCTAGTTTGTCAGTATGGCAATTTCCACTATGACAGTATATTATAAATATAAAATAATGTTTTAATTTTAATTATGTAGATTGTTTTACTATAATACATTTTATTAAAAACACACGACGAAATGAATGCTATATAAAATTACTAGTTATTTAACAATAATAATAAAAAACATTCATTCTGAGGACTAATTTAAGATTTTATTGAAATAATTCATCTAAAAAAATTCATTCCAAACTTGTAATATTAAAAATAATTATGAATGTCATAGAATGAATATTTACCGAACAAGTACAACCATGCATGAAATTTTTTTATACAGAAAAGTTCACACCATTGTTTGGGATTTGTGCTCAACTACAGAGTACTTTCGCCATTGATCTATTAAAAAGATGTAAAGTGTCGTTGCACACGGCACAAATATTGACAATACATGTAAGAAAATATGATTATAAGGTCATAAAGTGTAAAAAATAAACCGTGGTTACCTGGCTCTCCATCAAATTCCTTCAGTTGCCAAAAATTTCGCAACTTCCCGACGGCGTTCATGAACTTCAAATTTCATTTTTAACTCAACGACGTCAGCGATAAATCAAAATTTGTTTGGTCGGTAAAAACTGGGCTCCTGAGCGAAAGAATATTTACAATGAACTTTGACAAATTGATGTCACTCGCAAACGAAAACATCGGGCACGTTCTATTTTGATAAGTGGTAAAAGTCACTCACAAATGCACCACAGACAACACAACCGTTCTCTAATCCGTTATTGAATTGTTATTGGCTTATAATACTAGCCAGAAAGAAGATGGGGGTAATACACATCATACACGATTTTTATTATGTAATTTTTAAATAAATAAAAAATAAATAGAGATGTAGTAGGTATACATTGATATTATTGATATTTACTAAACGTCTGTGATATGAAAAATATTTGTAAAAAAATCAACAAATTTGGATACGATAAATAAATTAAATGATATAATGCACACAACAAATAATACAGTATAAATATCTATTATCTAAGATGAGGCCCCTCATCTTGGTCCCTGAAGTGTGGTCTGAAATAATGGCTTATAAAAAACTTATCCATAACAGAGCAATATAGAAGAAATAATTACATTATCCTAAAAACAAAAAGCCAAATACCATAATGCCCTTTAAATTATTGATATAAGTTTGTTTTATACGGAATTCAAAGTAATATATTTTTAGTTTCTTTTGAAGCACGATATATGTTTTTTTTTTAAATAGAGATGCGAACACGGAATACGTGTCACATCAATATTCTTAATATTTACAAACTAAGCTAAACGCTTGTGCTATGAAAATAGGACTAACTTGCTGGTCTGGAGTGAGGTTCAAACCCGCGACCTTTGGATCACAAGATGAGAATCTTTACCTCAAGACCAACAAGCTACTCATTTATTTTAATGTTGAAGCCATGTATTCACTTGTCACAAATTGTCCCTCAACAGCACGAGCGGCATAGAGTCTACGTGACGTTGCAACGTAGTGCACTGTTCCGCGACGTCGCGCACAACATAGCGCGGCATTTCTACGTGCCGTGGTAACGTTATCATGCGCACGATACCCGAGCGAGCTCACTGCGACATTACGCCGCGCGTCAGTACCACGTGGTATATTTACAAGTGAATGCGCATGCGCCGTATCCATTAATGACAATTAACGTGGGGAAACGAAATTGGTCTCCAACTCTACCGCGCTCTACCAAAGTCGTACAATTTTGTGGGACACTTCAAACCGTGAATATAAAAATTAAATGATGTGAGAGCCAACAGCGTTCTTTAATATTGTCTTGCTTGGCTATGGAAGGCCCGATTATTTGTAATAAATTGTCAAAATCAGTTGTTGTCATTCGAGTGAAATTGACAAAAGAGCCGTCAGACATTCGAAGATCGCATAGAATATCCATCCTTCTTTCTCTTTGCAGTAAATATTTTCGCACCCACCACCTTTTTCTCCTCTTATGTTTCGATAAACTCGTTAAAATAAATAAATACGCAGCTGTCATCATAACCTCATCGGGCGGTAAGTGTAAATAGATAAACAGCTGTCATCATAGCCTCATCGGGCAACATTTCCGCGACAAGTGATATGTGAGTCCCGATGTGTATGCGTCAAATGACCGCTTCATTGTCCCCGAAACATGAGCGTAGATGTTAATGCGACATGCCGTGCGGAATGTTTCGCGATTTGTCCCCTAGTGAATACATGGCTTGAAGAGAACATGAAAATTTGATGGATTGTTTTGATTATTTGACCATTAGGTTCAAATGAAATCGCCCCGTCATCTGCGAAATTAAAAATAACATTAATAATTTAAGTAAGAAATAAATAACGAACACTTATTTTCGTGTTTTTATAAAACAATTCACATGTTTTTTTTTACTTTCAGTCTTCCAATTTGCTTCAGAATTAAATAGTCTACCAAATTAAATAGTCAGAATTAAATAAACTATCGGTATCTACCGTTTTGGCCCTACAGCACTCTCAGTCCAAGAAATTGTTTATGGTACCAATGGTACTATAGATTTTTCAGATTGGCCGTCAAATATTATATTGTCTCCAATTGTCTCTTTTCTATGATACATGGTAAAATGTCATTTCAATATTTTCCTAGATTGACTTCAGATTACAACAAATTGCAAACGTTGCAGACGCAGCACAAACAGATAGGGACACTGTATGGAATAAAAAGTATTCATACTTTACTCATGAGTATCGATGGAAAAATTATTATATTTTTAAAAGTATCGATACTTTTTCTGATTGACTATGAATTTTTTTTTGTAATCCTGTATTATCGATACCGATGATTCTTTTTTACAACATATAGGTCTTTTCATATAACTCGCAACTGAGTTAGTGTGGGTACAGTGTGTAATACGCGCATTTTTTCGTTGTGCTAAGTTTACGGATATGAGAGGGGCGTATTAACACAATGAAACAATGTATGTTTTACGCACTGTACCCACACTAACTCAATTGCAAGGTTATATGAAAAAAGCTATACCATTCCCTCCCTCTACTGTTGGTGGGATAATTACAATATTCATAAATCAATGTAGATGGTTATTACACCAAGCACACCCAATTAAATTAGATTTAAAGTTAAATATGATATACAGTAAGGGAATTACAGGTAAAAATAATTCAATTCAATCCAATTTATTTAATAAATAACACGGACATGATAAATTTACATATAACTCTAGATGTTAAATTTGTTTTAAAATAATTTTTATCAAAGATGTAGGAGAATCCTGCTTCGGAAAACCTTCTCATAAATGTACAGAAATGGAACAGATCAATGTCCAAAGTGATATTGTTCAGCATAGTGGTAGCTCTTCCAACAGACATAACCAACTATAGGTTGGTCCTGTGTATTGGTATGCTGATGCTGTCTAAGGTAATTATCAGGTAATTACCATGCAAACCAATCCTCCGCATAATTTCAGGATTATTGATCATACTGCCCAACAATCAATAAAAATGTGTCAGATTTTTTCATTTAGTAGCCATAGAATAGAGCTTTTTGGACCCTAGTGAATTACTGGTGGGTTATCACTTTTACGAAAAGCTTTAAGTCATCCACAAATGAAAGAAAGGGCGAGCTTAAAATGGCATTTTTAATATTATTAATAAAAAATAAAAAAACAACAATGAACACAGGTTGGCGCCTTGCTGGATACCCGGGAAAATATAGAAACACTGAGACTCTGCTATCGGTTTGTAATAAAATTCCAATGTGGGGTGGTAATTATCTTCTCTCGTAAGAGGTGATAATGACCGAGACACATCAATTGCTTTTTTACAAAATATTACATCCAAAGTTCTATTTCTGGACTTCAAAATATCATTATACAGTGAGAGACCCAACACAGAACACAAAAAAGTGAGGTCATCTTTTTTTCTTGAAATATTTCACCATGAGCAGAGCTTTTACCCAGAGATCTTTATTGGACGTTTCCAAAAGAGTTAATAACGATTGACTTGCTAGTTTTCTTTATTTCTCATTCCCAACAAATATTCCCTACCCTACCTGTGGTTATCGCAGTCTCGCCTTACAATTCTAAAATTACCATCAAAAATAAAATAAATAAGAGTTGAAAACGCAAGCATTCAGTCAGGTCTCGGTTAATGCTATGGCATCAAGATCACTAGCCGAAACCAATGATAAGTTCTTTCCCAAGGAAGAGAGTCCAGCCCTCCACCAATCTGGGCTTCTTTAAAACAAATCCATAACAGATTTGGTGCTACAATTAATTAATGAAAACAAAAATGCAAATATTCTTCAAAAAAAATGTAATTCAATTTTTTAATTTGATATTCATATCAATCAAATGGATCATTGTGACCTACTCAACTGACTTTTGAAATTTTGAAAGATGCCTATTAGAATGCATAGGTGCATACATATTAGGTCCTTACATATGAAATCGGCGTTTAGTATGGGAGGAAAATAAAGCCGATTTTTTTTTATTATAATATATTTATTTAATCAAAGTATGTACCATTGCTATCTATGCACTTTTGCCATCTCATAGGTAGTTCATCGATCCCTTTACTAAAAAAACCATTCGGACGGGAATCAATAAAATCGTTGAAGGCGGTTTGGACTGCCCCATCGGAGTTGAATTTTTTCCTTTGCAAGAAGTTATCCAAATTTCGAATAAAATGGTAATCTGTTGGGGCAAGGTCCGGAGACTACGGTGGATGTCTTAGACATTCCAATTGAAGCTCCTCTAATTTGGTAGCCGTCTGTTGTGCAGTGTGTGGTCTAGCGTTATCATGAAGCAGCAGTGGCCTAGAGCGATTAACCAGCCTCGGTTGTTTAGCAGCTAGCTTTTCCATCATGGTTTGCAGTTGCTGACAATAGACATCTGCCGTAATCGTCTGGCTAGATTTAAGAAAGCTGTAGTGAACGACACCAGCACTAGTCCACCAAAGGCTCACAAGTAACTTTTTTGGAGTCAATTTTCGCTTGGGGCATGGTTTGGCTGGTTCGGCAGGGTTCACCCATTGCGATGAGCGCTTTCGATTATCGTACAGGATCCACTTTTCATAAAACGTAATGATTCGATTTAAAATCCCTTCATTATTGTGCCGGTTGAGTAATGCAACGCAGCAGTCAACGCGCGTTTGTGATTTGCTTCACTCAATTCGTGAGGTACCCACCTTTCAAGCTTTTTCACCTTACCAATTTGCTTCAAGTGGATTAAAACAGTTTTATCACTAACACCGCAGCCTGCAGCTAACTCGGATGTGGTTTGCGATGGATTCCGCTTCCACAATAGCCTTCAATTCTTCATTATCAACTTTGGTCTCCGGCCGTCCACGGGGCTTGTTCTGCAGGTCGAAATTTCCAGAACGAAAACGTTGGAACCAAAAACGCACTGTGTTTTCTTTTGCGGTACCGTCGCCATACACATAATTAATCCTTCGAGCCGTTTCTGCAGCACTGGTGCCACGGTGGAACTCGTACTCGTAAATAACGCGATACTTCAAGTTTTTCATTTTGTAAACTGAGTGATGCAAAGAAAAAAACAATTGAGGAAAAAATAAATGAATTATAATTTTCAAAACACAAATACATGAGTAAATAGCTGTATAAATTTGGATTTGGAATTCCTAACCAAAGAGAAGATATTTGAGATCAAATTTGCCAGTACAGCAAAACGCCAATTTCATATATAAGAACCTAATATTTGTGAAAATATTTATTGTCTGACAAATTGCATTCAAAATTGTGTTCAAATCTACTATGAAACATTTGCGAATTTATTGACTGCAACATCAAGTAGATAGATGAAAGCAAACAATAAGGAAACAGTTTCATGTGTGCATTAATTAAACTTCAGAGACATTTTGAAAATCCAAACATTTAAAACATTTTATTATGCACTTTTGCAATATGGAATAATCGGGTGGAGTGCAGTGAATAAATCTAATTTAATACCAATATATACAATTCAAAGAATAATTTTTATTTTTGATGTTCCAAATTTTAGTGCACTTAACAAAAGAACATCTCTTTACCACTCAACAAATATTATTTTACTCACAAAATTGGCATGTGTAAACAAACATACTTATATTTTCATGGGACTGTAAAGAATTTGAAAAAAATCCATCAAATCAAATAATGTGTATCATATATGTAAAATATATAAAAAAAATGTATATAAGTATAATTGTTGAAAACATCAGCAGGAGCTAGCTTCACTATACCTTCACTATACATACGCATATAGGAATTCTTCTTCTTCTTCTGCTTTTGTTAAGACCTGTTGTTTCTCGGCTTCTGCTCCTGGAATATGGATGACCAGCTGTCCCTCCATCGTTTTGGTGGTACGAATTAAATGGTACATATAATGAATTGGATTCTCAAATCAAGCTGGATAACATTTATAAATTAAAAAAATTAAAGTTATCGAGTGGCATTAAATTTCTATTATTGTGAACCAAGCTAACTTGTAATTCACACTGGCGTGCAATGCAATAAAAAGAGATTAATTATTTAACATTATGCATGTTGTTATTATGCACAACCCGATAGGTTTACACATTTTTATATCACAAAAAATGTGAATTCCCTTCAAAGCACGAGTGAAAACTTTTTTGGGGGTTGATTGCTGAAATAATAATGTAAAATAGGATTCATCTGTTATGAGGTACCTTTATAAAATAAATTATATAAATAGAATGCATTTGAATAGTCAAAAATAATATAAATTATTTTGGCAGTCTCCCTCTAGTTGAAGTTCCTATGTAGGTATATTCATTTATGATGATCCCATCTGACTCGGCAGAATACAAACATCTTTCTTGCTAACAATTATTCATTGTTAACATTGAATATCCTATCCCATCTCTGGATCAGAGACAATGTAAGTAGTTAAGTTTTGTGCCTTTTATGGTATTTCAATGAAATGAGAGGTTTCATGTACAAAGATGTCTGGGATCTGTGCTTGGTTAATATCAGTCATGAGAATGAATAGCTTCCCTAGTGTTAATATGAGAGACCACTAAAATAGAAAATAGACAGAGTTTTTTTAATACTTCTTATTTTTTAAATTCATCAAATATTCTTATATTGCAGTAAATTAAAATAATTTAATTTGAAGCAATACTTTGTTACTACATTTGAAGTATTGGGAACCCCAACTATCAGAAAAAATTAATCTCGAGAGAATTAGCAAGCCGAAGATATAATTTTTTATTTCAAAATTTGTTAATAATTATTTTACAATTGACATTTAAGAAACAGTGGGTTGTGTAGGTACATAACCTTGTAATAAATAATATTAGATTTTATATTTATTTTAAATAGGGATGTTTAGGGACATTTGGAGTATGTGTGATATCAATATTCTTAGTATTTTTTAGTATAAATAAGAATAACTTACTAGTCTCCTGGAATGAGGAATAAAAATAAAAAAGGGTAGGTGGAGACGAAAATAAGTAGCACATATAAAGTTAGAGAGAAATTATTTGTGTCGGACAAGAAAAAACCGGTGGCCCTTAATCGGGCCTTTTTTACCAATCTCCAAATGTTGGCACTGATGAACATTTTATTAAAGAAAAAAGTGATTTTTTTGTATTTTGATTTTTTAGAATTAATTATTGCATTTTTTATCACATGAATTGTGAGCGCGAGCGCGCAGATGGGCAAGAATAAATAAAACTCTTTGGGTATGCCTAGCGCGCTCGACGCATTTTTTATTAAAAATAACCGAAGTTATTTATTGTAATTTTTGTATGTATGTTTTTTAAAGTTTATTTTTGACATCACTGGGAGGACGTTATCGGATTAATTTTGTTGTTAAAAATGTTTTTGTGTATGTTGTAAGCGATGTAAGAAGAAATCGCGGCGGCATGATTTGATTCTTGAAAAAGATTTTAATCTTCCCAAATCGTAATATTGGGCGACTGCAGTACGGTATCGCCACAGTCCGGGGGCATCGGTTTTACCCTCTAGCGACATCAGTACCGTGCCGAAGTCGCCATTTTATCGATACCGTGCCAAAGTCGCCATTTTTATCAAACACAATTCAGTACCCTCTTGCGACATCGGTACCGTGCCGAAGTCGCCATTTTTATACAAAAATTATAAAATGTAAAAATTAATATGATTTTGTTCGCAATCACTTGTATATGGCTTTACATAATTTTATGTAGAAAAAATATTGAATTTGTGTAGCCAGGCTCGCCAGAGAGACCAAATATACGAAATTATTGCACCCAGCTTGGCGAGTCTGGCCCCCTTTTTATCGATTATCTCCATGAAGGATGAACCTGAGAGACATTTGTTATTGAAACAAAAGAAAGATATAATATAAATGTGTAAAAATAGTATGTTATAACTATAGTAGAATGTTTAGTTACATGTTTATTAATATTTTGAATACGGGACCACTGCTCATAGAGCTGCGACTCGAATTATGAGTAGTGATCCCGCCGTCAGACAGAGGTCGGTGTCGTCGGTTTCCGAAATGCCGACCTCTGACTGGTCGTTGAAAATGCGCCTGGGCGTGCGGGCCCTGATTTTTTGATGAAATAAATTACGTGGCGCAGGAACCCAGAATTCAGTTCTGCTCCTGCGTTCACCTCCAGATCTACTTGCGACTTTCTCTTCTTCTCTACTCGACTCCTGCTTCAGCCTTTGGACCGCTCTAAGATTCTCAGCGAATTTTTATACGATCTCGCTTTCGTCTGAGAATCTGCGATATCGGTGCCATCAGGTTGACCTGACCGTAAGGCGGTGGAATCACCCCATTTTTTGCGCGTTCCCGTCCGGAACAGCTGGTCCTTCGAGCCGGATCTCCGTTCTACGCGTCAGCTACACGTCACCAGCGACAATGTCACGATCAGGACTACGATCGGGTCACGCCCGTGACCGAGAGGAGGAAGAACTTCATCGAGATGAGTCGGAACAGGCCGGTTCCGACGGAGACCGTGACTCCACGAGGGAGACACGGGATTCCGTGACGACGGAGGACACCATCCGCAATTTGAGGGCAGAGCTCCGTCGACAGCAACAACACGCAAGAGATCTCCAACGAGAGCACGCGGATGCGCTAATCCGCGTGTGTACTGCCAGCCAGACGACGATTCCCAGGATGAGCGCAGCCGGAGCTGCGACGAGAATCGACACATCTGGTAGCCCTGAAAAGGGCCTGGTGAGTATTGAGCAGCAACCACCTGGTGCCCCGAACAAGGCACCTTCTGTGGACGCCGCGGCCAGGCGTACCATCCGAGATGCGGCTGAAACCGCAAGGGACGAGGCCTTACACACCTCTTCCAACCCATCAGCACTGCCGGAGCGGTGCCCAGGAGCGAGTGCGTTCACCCGAGATTGGGTTTTGAACCAACCCGACCCTGAAGAAATGGTGACTTCTTGGATTGAAGAAGCCATCCGAAGAAACCGCCAAACCGAGAGCCCCCGATCGCACACTGCCAATGGAGAAGCTCAAGTGTCAGCGATTTTGGCACGACAATCGGGAGCCAAGGAGCTTCCACACTTTACTGGGGATCCCTTCGAGTGGCCAACTTTCTACGCTCAATATGAGCAGTCCACGGCGCTGTGTGGACTATCAGCTGCTGAGAACATCATCAGACTACAGATGGCCCTGAAAGGGAGAGCACGAGAAGCCGTGGCTCCACTGCTGGTCGATCCGTATAACGTGCCGGAGATAATTCGGACGTTGAAACATCGATTCGGAAATTCGGAAGATATTGTGGATAGCATGCTGGAACGAGTGCGCCGCCACCCTCGCATCACTGAAGATTCGCCGACCGACGCTCTGACGGACTACGCCATCAGCATCAGGAATGTGGTAGCAACTGTGCGCGGATTTGATGCCAAGTACCTGACATCACCACAGTTGCTGACCGAAATGGTCGGAAAGTTACCTATGTCGGCAAGACTCATGTGGCTGAACTCGAGGAAGGGCGGATCAACCAACATTACCATCCAAGATCTTTCAGAATGGCTGGTGGGCTTGATGGAGATGGCCCCTTATGCCGGATGTCGATCAAAGAAAATTGCAGTTCGCCGAAGCGGACATGTGAATATGACAAGCGACAGTGAAACAGTGAATCGGAAGTCACCAGAAATTTTGTGCAGTATCTGCAAAGTGGCGGAACACCCCGTGTCTGAGTGCGGAGTGTATTCGCGAAAACCAGTGGCCGACCGATGGGCCATAGTGAAAGAAATGGCCATTTGCTTCAATTGTTTGGTGAAGGGACACCGGTCCCAACAGTGTAGAAGCAAGCGGTGTGGTGTAAGCGGTTGTCGCGCGCTACACCACCGCACGCTACATAGTGCGCCGCGCGCGGGAGACTCGGGTGCTCCATCGAATATGCCATCGCGCGGGGCATCGAACGCGGTCCCTCCGAATGGGGACACAGTGGGCCTCACGGGAGGCCGGGAGTACCAGCAAACAGTGTTTTTAAAAGTGCTTCCGGTGATCGTGAGTGGCCCCCTAGGGCAAGTCAAAGTGCACGCGTTACTCGATGAGGGGTCGACGGTTACCCTCATCGAGGCCGGTGTGGCCAGCGCTGTCGGGGCCCAAGGACCGGTCCGTGGATTACGTATCCACGGTGCCAACGGGATGTGTTCGTCGGATGACCGGTCTCAACTTGTGAATGTGACAGTTCGGGGCAACGGGGCCGACCACCCGTTGCGAGCGAGCACCGTGCGACGACTCGCTCTACCACCCCAGCTGGTGATGAACAATCGAAACGAAAAATCGCGTGTGGGCCATGCCGGGGCCAGTGAAGTTCGGCCGCAATTACTTATCGGTCAGGACCACGCTCACCTCATTGTAACACGTGAGGTCGAAGAAGTTCGCGGCGGCGGTATCCGCTCTCGCACGGCCCTCGGATGGGCCACCCATGGAGTACTCGGAGACCAGTCGCACGCCGGTTCCGCGATAGTAATGAGCATTACCGGCACTTTTGAAAAAGAAAAAAATAATACTTTGGAGGCTCTCGTCCGTGAGCACTTCGCAGTGGACTCATTGGGAGTCACCGCCGTGGCCCGCGTAAATAAAGAAGATGCGAAAGCCACGACGATTATGGAAGCCACCACCCGTCAGCTGCCCACTGGCCGGTGGGAGACAGGCCTACTTTGGAAGAATGAGGGCAGTCAGCTGCCCGAAACCCGCCAGTGCGCCGCCAACCGCCTGGCCGGTATTGAAAAGAAAATGAAGAAAAATCCAGTGTTCGCCGAAGCGTACAGAGCCAAAATGGCAGATTATTTGGCGAAAGGGTATGCCCACTCCCTTTCGCCCATTGAAGAGGCACGACTGGAAAGAAAAAACTACTTGCCACATTTTGCAGTGTTTAATGCAAATAAACCTGACAAAATCAGAATAGTGTTTGACGGTGCCAGCAAGTGCCGAGGAGTGTCTCTGAACGATGCATTATTGACGGGACCGGACATGTTGAGTTCATTACTGGGGAATGTGTTCCGGTTCCGGGAAGGGAAAGTGGCGCTGGCAGCCGACGTGCGTGAAATGTTTTTACGAATAAAAATTAGAGAAGTGGACCAAGCTGCGCAGCTGTTTTTGTGGACAAAACTGGGCGAGACGGAACCGACGACCTACCAAATGTCGTCGATGGTGTTCGGATTGACGTGCTCGCCCAGCAGCGCGCAGTATGTTCGCAATAAAATCGCAGATGCCAGCGCCGCGGAATTTCCGGCCGCCGCAAACGCGGTTAAACGGACCTTTTATATGGATGACGACCTCGACGCCTTGGACACAACCGAAGAAGCTATCAGAATGATGGAAGAAGTGTCCGAGGTGCTGCGGCGAGGTAGCATGCTCCTAACGAACTGGGCGTCAAATGACCCACAGGTGCTAGCGCATATCGATCCCGCTCTACGAGCTGTAGAGCCAATGCGCATCATTGGAGAAGATACCACGACTGAAAGAGTGCTCGGGATAGCGTGGGAGCCCGCCTCCGATAAATTCATTTTCAAGTTTGTGAATGTACCAGAACTGTCGGAGGTGGCCCACCCGACCAAACGTCAGTTATTAAGTGCAGTGATGAGAATCTTCGATCCGGTGGGCTTCCTTGCTTGTCAGATGATACGATCGACGATACTACTTCAGGAAGTGTGGCGCTCCAAGGTCGGGTGGGACGAAGAAATCCGCCCCGAGCACGCGAAAAAATGGCGCGCGTGGTACCAATTAATTAAAGAAACAGTGGGTGTGATCGCTCGACCATGTCTTTCGCGTCGAGACAGCAAAGTTGTTTTACATGTTTTTAGTGATGCTTCGGAAAAAGCATGCTGTGCCATTGCGTATTTTGCCGAGCAAGGAGAGGGCGGCTCGGACGTAGCCTTCATATCGGCAAAATGCAAGGTGGCGCCTTTGAAACCCTTGTCCATTCCACGTAGGGAACTTCAAGCGGCACTTCTGGCCGCACGATTAGCGGCCACCATAAAAAGAGAACACCGATGTGAAATTGTCAAAACTCAGTATTGGACCGACTCTACAACGGTCCTGTGCTGGATACGAACCGATCCTCGATCATATTCAGCTTTCGTAGCGAACCGTCTGGGGGAGATTGACGAGCTGACCGAAGTCACGGACTGGAAATGGGTCCCTACGCGTCATAACCCGGCGGATATCGGCACCAGGGATGGCGATCCTCAAAACCTGTCAGCGGACGGTATGTGGTTTGGCGGTCCTGACTTCCTCCGAAGAGGAGAATCGGCTTGGCCACGAGAGGCCTGCCGACTACAACCATCAGAAAGCATGTTGGAAATGAAACCCGCGACCGTACTGGCGGTCCGGCATGCAAATACGGGGGGAGCGCTGCCTGACATAACGCGCTTCTCGTCGTGGACCCGGCTGGTCCGCGCCACCGCTTGGGTGAGGCGTTTTTTGGCGAATTGTCGTCGCCACACAGGAGACCAGCCCGGTCGAGATATAACCTCGGCTGAAAGAATTGAAGCCGAGCGTGCCTGGGTCTTACAAGCCCAGGCAGACGCCATTAGGCCCGAAATCAGGACTCTTCAGAAAGGAGGACTCCTGGCCAAAAATAGCCGAATCCACCACTTGACGCCACTGCTAGATGATTTCGGCGTCATTCTGATGGGATCACGGCTGGCAGAAACCACGGTGACAGATATACCACCAGGATTGAGGGCGCCCGTCATTTTGGACGGCGCCCACCCATACACAAGAATAATGGTAAAACATTATCACGAAAAGGGAAATCACCCGGGCACCGAACGAACCGTGTCTGATTTACGTGAAAACTTTTTCATACTACGACTAAGACCGACAGTGCGACGTATCAAGTTTGAGTGCCAAGCGTGCCGAGTCCAGAGAAGCCAGCCGCGCCCTCCGTTGATGGGGCAAAGCCCGGTCTGCCGGCT
>JADDOH010003233.1:0-116321 GCA_016648135.1 Agrypnia vestita | reverse complement strand
CATCCAGATAAAACGGTGGGAAGAAGCACGGGTCGTACATTAATCTACCTGAGTTAATTAAAGTGGTTACAATTATTGTACATTTTTGGGCCAAACATTTTGGAATCATTTAAATTCTTGATGAAATTTATTCAAGATACAATAATTTCACATTCAAATCAGTGACGTAAGTAAGGTGCTATAAATTTGTTTACTTTTTTGACAATTAATATTTCTAAGCACTACTGCTTACACAGTTATGTTAACTATTTCTTCAATCGCTATTGATTTTTTTTAAATAACAATGAAATTTACTCTCATTGCACTTAATGACTGATTTACACCATAGAAAGTGTCAAATAGGTACATAACTCACAAATTTAAATATAATTTCTGCATCCTTTTAAATTATTTAAGACACATTTCTTATATATTTGCTTCGTCATCCCCATTTAAAATGATATGAGAAAAGTTAATAGTAATTGATTTTATAAAAAAAGCATTATTCATCAAAATATATCGAATCAAATGCAATTGATTAAATTAAATATTTATCTTGAAAAATTCTAAATAAATTAAACATTCACTTATAAAACTAGTAACTTAAATTATGGGATTCAAAAAAGTTTATTTACTCAATGTTTCTACGAAGAGATGTAATCAAACCATTTTTGTTATTAAAAAACTCGTTTTAAATTATACTATAATATGATTAAAATACTCAAATACTTACAATTGTTTAATATTTTCGTGATAATTTCAACAATTTATATTGAAACGAATTTTGTCAAATGCGATTTTTTAGAACCTAATTAATACATATAATATGTAAAGTAATATCTGATCCTTTTTCCAATATCCTGAAGAATTTGTTTTAAATGTGTGTATTAATTAATGCCTTAAAAATTAATATTTCTCAATTCATAAGCTAAAGATTACAGTAAATTACATTTAAAAAAATCGCAAACAGAGTATAAGGTGAATGACAAATCGACTACATAGTATTGTCTTCTCTTAACCTGCATTTTCCGAATCATATCGTCTACTACTAAATGATATCGAAAAGTGAAATGGGACTATGTAATACTTCTATATAGACACACAACAAAATGAATAAATCAAATCATTACCCTACAAAGGAAACACGAACAAACACTTCGATGTAAGTAAAGCATTTTGACTCTATTCCCTATTCATGAGTTGCCAGGTGTGGCTACAGGAATTATTCATTCTACAATGTGCTGATGATAAAATGAGAATATTGCATTTTTAATGTGAGATGACATGCGGGATGAGGGTCTTACCTAAGAGGAAACAAAGTCACTAAACCTTACAAAGTCACTAAACCTTGTATTTATGGACTGCTATACAAGTCTACGGTCCTTTGGTTCGACATCTAAATGTTTAATCGATTTTCTTGGGGGATACGTACAGAACTTGAAGATTGAAAATTGAAGCTAGATCTAATTAATGAAATTACAAATAGATAGTTATCATATTACATTAGGTAGACATACGTTTACTTTAACCTTACGAACGCTTTAGGAAAGACGTTAATAATGACAATTTACAGCCAATAAATACTCTAGCTTAATATTAATTAATCAAATTTAGGCGAAATCGCCTTACATTGTGTATGGTTTAGAATGTTATAAGCTTTGAGAAATAAACTGAATTTTCAATCTCAAACATATTATGAAAATTACAGGTTCGTCAACTTAAAATATATGCTTTCTATCTCAATATCTCCGCGATTTAAATAAAATGATTAAATTGTAGAACATAGAAAAATTTTGGAGTATCTAAAATGAGGGGAAAATAATAAGTTATTAAATTATCTAAAGTTAATTTTTGATTGGAAACTCAGTTTATCGAATGCTTTACAACACATACTTTATTTTTATTATAAAACGCTTTAAAACAATAACAATTGAACGAGATAAATTTATTTTTATATTAGGAAAATCTAGATTTTTTATTCAATAATTTGGATACACATTCACTAATTACTTTCCTGCGCGACTATATTTTAGTAGTCCAGTAAATATCAGAGTGCTGTAAGCACGCTCATTAATATTTCTAAATTAAGCAACAGAGACGACACTTTTATTGAACAAATCATTGTGTCACAGGCATAACACTTATTATTTTGCTGAAAATGACAGGGTAAGATAATTTTATTTTATGCTTGAAAAACTTAAGTAAATAGTTATTATCGAGAACTGATGTATATTTCAGAAAATTACAGAAAGATCTTACGAAAAATTATACTTTTTATTTGCTATCATTAATCCTTCGGTTCCAAAAATATTTTAAATATTTCGAGCGTTAGAGAAATTCCAATAGAAATATTCAAAATACTGTATTCCTTTTTTATAAAAATGTTTGGCATCAAGAATAATTATAAAAAATATATACATATACGTATTTATGTGGGATTTTGAAATACTGTACGCATTTAAACTTAATTTAATTATGCGAATTAATTAATCGACTCGAATTATTGTAAATAAATTTCCTGTAAATTGATAGTCAAGATTCCAGAGTGTAAATAAGTGGATCTTATGGTAATTATTATAAAAGGCAATCCGCGCTTTATGTGCACAATTATATTTCTTATTTCAATTCCAATTTTGGAGAGTTAACCTTACTCTATTAACAATTACCTAAAAAAATTTTTTGTGAATACGATGCGCAACAGAATACAGCTTTTTATAAAAGTAATTTCTAAAAATGACAATAAAAATGCAATTTAATGTGTTCTTGTGCCAATAAAAACTAAATTTTGCTAAATCCAAAGACGAGAAAAAAAATGCATTGTTAGGGGAAATAATAATTTAATGCATCGATGAGCGTGCTTCTAAAGCACTATTCCACGTGTTTATAATTTATTTACGCATTACAAATTGCCTATTCAGGGTCGTATTTATTAAAATATGCAGTTACGAAATGCGTTTTCGATCTCTAAATACATGTTTTGTTGTTGGTTCCAGATCTCTAGAGGCGAACCGATAAAACTATCACTTCACTTTGCGTCTGGTCGTTATTGATCCTACAATTAATTATCAGAAAATAAAGGAACCTTTTCCTAAAATTGTTTGGCCTCTATTTGGTGAGGCTCTCAAATCACTTTTCACTTATTTAAAATATCACTTCCTACAATCAAATCCTTTCTTCGTCACATTCCCTCATTCATCACATTAATGAATCGTCGTACCGAGACAGTACGTACCGTAAAGATGTGCGTTTAAAACTACTTTTTCTTCCAAATGTTTTTTCTTCAAATTTTGATATCAAACCGTGGGCTTGATGTTCTCATGATTATTCTATAAATAGTGTAATCACTTGAATTAATTATTATTGAACGATTATGTGTGGAGCGGAGAGTAACACTGCAACAGTCGCGATGATGGTGAACAGGGTGAAGATGATTAAACAGAATCTGAAATCAAATATTTTTATTTATTAGTGTTTCGGCGTGGTCAATGTCGTACAAACACCTCCTCAAACAGTAAGACATATTCAGGATCAACGCCGGGATATTTTTCAGGACATTTTTTCACATCAAACATAATAGTTTCGTTTTCTGTCTGTCTGTCCGTCCGTCTGTATGTCGTAAAGCACGTAAATTGCTAGAATTAATACATTATACAAATAAATCTTGCGGTATACGTCGCGCGGTCATGCCAGGCGTGTGGTTAATACTATTTTCCGTGATACAGAAAATAGTAGGTATTTACGACATGCCACGTTAGTTTAGTACGGTTAGTTTAAATATTATATATGTATATATATTTATCTATTTATTTAATATACGGCATAACAACTATATATATATATATATATATATATATATGTTATAATGAAGGTTTTCACGGGTGTTAGATATTTTAGTATTAATTTCTTTGGGGGTAACCCGCGTCAAAATCTGGTCCTCAGAAGGACCATTCGTCAACCGACGTTTCGCCTGAATCACAACAGGCATCTTCAGGTTGTCTTGTTAATAAATTTCCGTTACGAGGGGCAGTGCAAGCACGTCCGTTCGTATCGGAAGCTTATTACCAAGTGAGGTCTGGTAAGTCAAAGTCTAAATTTGGGTACTGTGGTCATTATTGGCTATAATGATTTTTGGGAATTTTGTATTAAATATTGGGTGTTCCCGGCCGTTGCTGGCCTTAATGGCGTTTGTTTGGCTCCTTGTGATGCGCGTTGTACTCGATGTTGCTTCTATTGTCATTATTATATTGTTATTAAATAAAACCACCGACACAATAGAAGCAACATCGAGTACAAAGCGCATCACAAGGAGCCAAACAAACGCCATTAAGGCCAGCAACGGCCGGGAACACCCAATATTTAATACAAAATTCCCAAAAATCATTAAGGCCAATAATGACCACAGTACCCAAATTTAGACTTTGACTTACCAGACCTCACTTGGTAATAAGCTTCCGATACGAACGGGCGTGCTTGCACTGCCCCTCGTGACGGAAATTTATTAACAAGATAACCTGAAGATGCCTGTTGTGATTCAGGCGAAACGTCGGTTGACGAAGGGTCCTTCTGAGGACCAGATTTTGACGCGGGTTACCCCCAAAGAAATTAATACTAACATATATATATATATATATTGATATGAAATAAATAAATGAAATGCAGAGGCACACACAAGTGTCAAATAATAAAATCGAAAAATTAATTGCTGGAACCTGGATTCGAACCAAGGACCTCTGTCTTACGCGGACAGCGTGTTATCAATTTCACTATCCCAACTACTTAATTAGTCGTCAATATTTGATAGTTATATGGTTCTCTTTGAATTATTAATTCACTTATTTTTATTATTCCATTTTTACTTATCGGGAAGTAATCGACTGTTACGAGAATATCAAACGAAGCTTTTTCTCAATCTCTTTTGATTTATACTCTGTAATTAAAAAGTCAAATAGATCTATCGAAAGCGATAACCAAATAGGCATGTGTTTTATCTTGTATCGCATCATAACTCTATGCAAAATATCGAGTATTTTGTTAGACAAAACAATGATAAGCATATTCGAGAAGTCTTTCGGGATAAAGTTCATAAAACGATCCCAAGAGGGCTGTTTATGAGCCGATTGGGAGGTGCCTACTCTTCCAATCCTGGCTATTCAAGCTGTAACCAGAGACTTAGGGGTGAAACTATTTACCGCTTATATTCACCACTCCCACCTCAACTGTTCGCCACTGAATATTCATTCCTGTTGGAAATGAAATTCCTGAGCTTCCGGCAGCACCTTACCTTATGTTGAACATATTACTTCTCCATTCGGAAATATGGGTGACGTTATATCCAATTCACTACCTCGTTCAAATGAAATGTTTTATTTTTCATTCAGCATCTTGGATGAGATTATTAACAAAATAACAATGGCGTACACGTAAGTACGACACATTTTTTTTCTAATTGTATATTTTTATTTTCCATTTTACATTTGTACTAATTATACAAAATAAAAATGGTTTAGGATCATGTATAATAATCAAAATAATAAATATTAATAATAATTTAAAAAATAAAAGATCCTAAATTAACCATGTAATCTTATTGGAATAATTTAAAAAAATACATCACGCAAAATACTAAAGCTAGGATAATTTTTATATAGGTATATTATATGTGGGAAAAAATGTATTAAAAAATGATAACTTAAAATTTTAGATTTACTTTCACTATTTTTTGTTTATTTTCACTACTTTACGATTTCGATGCTAACGCATCATCCTCAATAAGGTCTCAGTTCACGCGAGAACTTGAAGGTCATCGTTTCGACAGTAATAGCGTAGATTTAATGTATGTAAAAAAGGAAAGAAACTGGTATTTTAGAAAACTTAGCGATTAATAGTACATAACATTCCCTTTTATGCGCCTAATGACCACGCCCACATACCCACAAGTTACACAAGAAAATTTCAAAATATTAAATGCGGGGTACAAAAGCAAAGGCAGCAACATTCGAAAAATTTAAAAAATTATTTGAATCCAGTCACCGAGGTTACTAATTTAAAATGTACTGAATTCTAGAAGGTATGTATCTATCTCTTCCAAAATTATGTTTCCTATAAATTTTTAGACTATGTTTCCTATAAAATCTCTAATTCAGTTCATTATAAATTAGTGATCATCAATGACAGCATTCATTTTTTTAATATTGCTATCTTTGCTTTAACACACCACTTATATGTACGTATACTGTCGAATCTTCAATATTTTTTTTCGTTTTACTATCAAAATTATACATCCAATTTGCTCTATATTGAAGACAATGTTAAAAACTTTTTTTAACTTTATTCGAAAACAATAAATCAGATGGTTTAAGGTACTAAAAAGATATTTGAATTTTTTAATATTCGACAGTATACGTAGGGAGTAGGAACCGTGGATATGGAGTAGAGTCCATTAATTTAGGTAAGCCTTTTGCATTAGTGTGAGTAACAGTCCGTTTACAAAATATCGTTCTTTTTTTGAGTAAATAATAGACGAAAAAAATATATAAATAGTTTTTTATTTTCTTAACCTGAAATTTGCATATATGTATTATAAAAAAACTATATTTCATTTTTTTAATCCCCAAATAATAATTATTTAGAAATCTATTCGTAACCGTAACTAGAATTCAATAACTGATCTAATTTCGTTTTCAAAATTAGTATGATTTCAAAATTGAAGATACGTCTATCCTGCTTTTTCATCTCTGTGCTTTACTCTGCATGGGTATGCCTTGGTAATTTTTATTGATTTTATTTCTTATCAAAAGGAATTAATGATTGATTGTACTGTATTGTGTCAGAAAATATTATGAAATACAAAATGCTACCTAATTTATACTCCGAAAAGGTATTCGTTCCTTTATTAATTCGTTAGAATATCATATACTTAGATTACGGTTTGCCAAAGTGGTCTACGTCAGTAGTTTTTTTCAAAATTTAAAAAAACTTCGATACAAACTGGAATATTATAAAATGACAAACCTATTGAATCAACTTATTGTCTAGTAGATAAGTGGCCACTGAATTATTCAATTTTTATACAAAATTGTATTCTTTAAGCCAGGCTCCACTGGTCTTTACGACCAAACGGGCAAAGCCGTTTAAAGTAAAAATCTTATCATCTTTATATTTAATTAAGCCTCAAGTTTTTAATACTGCCTATCAAGAATATAAAATTTAATACTTAATTTGTGTTAGTAAATATTGCAAACAAAAAAATATATGAATTTGTGTAATTAGTTTATAACACTTAAAGGCATATTCAAAGGCATCATTTAAGTGGCTCAGTATATCACAAATACAATGCCAAACAATTTTATATTCTCTACTCTCAACAAGAAGCTTCATAAAAAGTAATGAAATAAATTAACAAATATTTCAAAATCTTGGATTTCCTAGTTTGAAATTAAAACACATTTTTGCTGGAAACGAATAAATAGATCTGTTTAAAAAAAGTCGTTATAAAAAAAGCTATAAAATAGGTTAGTTGTATAACGCGAAAATATTTGAAGAGAAAATGCGTATTTTTAAAATAGAAATAACCACAGAGTATAAAATCGCACAGTGGTGAAATAAACCCATTCTTTAGGCGAGGGAATTGGGTCACAGCGGAATTATATCCCCTCCTTGCATATTTTTAAGAACTATTTATTCTGCACTATAAATCCCCTAGTAAACAAAACGTCTTTTTACTGTACTTGTTTTTTATTTTAATTTTTTAAATTTCGTTCCAAAGCAAGTCTCCTGAAGTAAAAATGTATTTTTATTATAAAGCGCAACTCATTAACTAAGACATTACTTTTTAAGGGTATTTAGTTTGACCTTTTCATACTTGTTCGATCTTTATGAACAGGACCAGATGTCGTTAAATACACTTTCCACACCTTTCTATAGTGCACGCTACACAAAATTCATGTATATGTGACTTTACATAATACTGTATGACATCGTCATGTATGTAACTGCCTTTACTATTTTGACCTGTATGAAGAACCACTTCTTCTTGCTGGCCAATTGAATCTTCCACATGCCTGTATCAAATCCATTTTCCAATAAGTAATCCATTCCATAATCCGTGCTCAAACACTTATTTCAAAATTTACAAGTTCATGGCAATTTTTTTTATACAAGTATTGTAACTAGACCGTGTAACGAGAAATTTAGGTTAATACATGTCTGTATATTTTGGTGGTCTATGGAAATTTCTGTTTTTCAAATAAAGATACGCTTTTACCCCACATACTGGAATAAAATTGTATTATTATATTTATTATTATTTTTTATTATTTTACGCTCTGAAAAATATATCTTAATTTGTACATCGAAAGGAGGCGAAACTCGTACCTGTCACTAGGCGAGGGAACAAACAAGCAATTATTATATTGGATTATTATAGACAACAATGACATTGGGTTCTCCTCACCTATCGACAACCATTGCAGCAAATTTCCAATCGCTGATGAGCTCCGCCTCCTCATCAGCCTTCCGCATCCGGCCCGTGATGAACTGCAGTTCTCGCAGGATGCAGTGCAGCTCCCTGTGCGCGGTGGACAGCGGCAGGGCGCTGCCCTGGTCCTCCACGGTGGCCGGCCGGATGAAGGAGCGACGGAACTCAGCCCTGCTTTGAGGGAGTAACAGTTACAAAATGGTATTCGACAGTTGAAGATGTTCGGTAAACTTGGTGATGGCATTCAAGAACATTAAAGTATGTCATAACGAGTAGCTTGTTGGTTGTATGGCTTAAAACCGCAGGCATCATTGGTGTTATAATATATTGTTCACAGAGAAGAAAACAGTATACCATTGCCTACTGAAATTTATTTAATTTCGTTGTCAATGTTTTCATCTCGGTGAACTTACTATATATATATCACTCTGAACGTTTCACCCTTAATTCCTGTTATATTTGAGTTGATTATATTGAGCAAAAAAATAATTGTCAAATTGAACTACTATTTTTCTATTGCGAAAAAACAACGATTCTTAAAACCAGTCAGGGGAAACCGTATGTATAGTTATGGAATACTTTTACTTTGAGTATCTAAATTAAATTAAATGAAACTGCGTTTCGAAATAAATACCACTTGTTCACTCATTTTATAATTTTTTTATTTAATTAAGAATAAGGTACAAATACAAATCATAAATATTAAATTGATAGTTTTATATATTTAATATGTAATATTTATTTTAATACTTTGTATTCATGTAAACCTCATCATATAAACAGTAGTCAAAGACAATCAAAGAAATTTTTTTAAAAATTGAAGTTACTCGACACGTTTAAGACACCAGGAACAGAGGGTGTTCGCTAAAGACCGGACACGATCACATTAAGTAAATATTGAAGGTTTCAACAATTGAAGCAAAACTAGTGTGGCGGATAGAAGAGTGTGGCGTTCAATGAAACAACATGGTCATAAGTAAGTTAAAAACGCACGTAACCCATGTCATTTTGTACAGTGTTGTATATCTATTACACAGATCCAAAGGCGACCAGGTCGAACTCCGGTCGGCAACAAAACAAAACTGTTTCAACAAAGACACAGACCAATTTATTTAGAGTACGTAATCTCCCACTCTCTTTTGACCGGCGCGCGCTCGACCTTAGAAAGCAAGCCGGCACGAAGACACTGGCCGTAGTTGCGAGTGGCCACTACCAATTAAAAGCAAATTGCTTTCAAGTCAAGGGTTTATTTTTATATCATACATCGGTTTACTTTTATAATCACTAATTATACTTGATGCGCATTCTGCAATGTGACTGTCACTTGTCGATACTAATGCCCCGGAAGTGAAAACCTTTGCCTCAGGAACATCCCGCTCTAGTATTTTGCTCATGGCCAAATGGTAGTCTTACAAAGCGTAAACTAAAACACTTGAGGCTGTAACAAATTAAATACCCTTACATGTATTACAATTATTTAAAATAAACAAATACAATTTACAAAAAATACAATATTATATACCTACAATTAAATACCCAATTATCTATAAACAAACAGTAATGAAGCAACCGCACCCACAGCCACGAATATAATATAATTTGATCATATTTTGATTGGTTAGTAATGTTGATTGGGTATTTTGAAAATACATCGGTTTTTGAAAAACACAACATTCTCGTCCGCGCTCAGTAACGATTTGTAGCGATTTTGGGATGAGATAAAAAAACGTAGGCCTAAATAAGCAATCATATAATCTCTACGTTATATTATACCGACAATAACTTAACTTTGCGCTGAGACAAGCCATCAAAAATAAAGAATTAATGTTTTTCATTACTCAAATGAATAAAACCTTTTGGGGACTGGTTAATCTTTTATAACCTTATAGAATAATTTTATCTTATTCCGAATATTCATGGAATAAAATTTTAATTTAGTATTTAATCATTCCCTTTGTTGCATTTAAAAAGGCGTTTTTTACCATCTACGAACATACTTCATCGCGATTTGTGTAACCTAGTAAGAGGTCATTTGCCTTTCATACAAATTAATTTCTTTCCGTCATATTTCTTTCATTATTTTGACTGCAATATTAAAAACTTAATCCTGGATATTACTCAAATTCTGTTTTTTCTTCAGGCATTTTCCTAACAGACTATCAAGCAAGATTAATCGATAATGTTACGTATGTTACAATTTGAAATTACTTGCAATTCAGTTTTTTTTCAATTCAATTCTGTCTTTAAATTTAATTTAGTTTCAGAGAATTTTTGATTTTGCTGAAATGTGGTAAAAAAACCCGATCCATTTTGTGACAGTTGTGAAAACCGCTGAGTGAAAAATCAATTAACTATAAGAATTAATAATGTAACTTCGTGAAACTGTTTTTTATGGTAAATTAATTAATATGTGTACCTACTTATGAGGCTCAATCACTGTAACGAAATATATCACAAACTTACCCTCGCTTAAAAAAATTACATGGATGAAATATGTCCTCATCGGGAATGGTATCCAGAACCACCCGTATTTGAAGCCAATGTCATGTCCGCTGTAGGTACTACGAGAGATGCCATTATATTTTTAAAAAATACGAATATTTTATTTTTTTAGTAATATAGTATTGAAAATCAAAATCCTACTTTCCTATCCAGTTCGCAAACCTTAATATTATGATAAATGATATTCTGAAAAGTTGTTATTTCCGCAGAATATACCTACATTTATATTAAAATGAATATTCTAGATTCTTCCTAAATGCAAGATGTCCGAACAAACACAATAGAAAGTATGCTAATGCGAATTAAACTTGGTTTGAGTGTTATTTATCTTGGTTATAGTCAACCGACATTACAGCAACGGGCGGTGAATGGAAATGTTCAAATTTTATTAATTTACAGAGTTTTGGACAGGAACGAGAACTTGGCAATTTACATTAGGCCGGATTCACAAAGCAAGGGTTGTTTAATTTAACTTCATAATTTGTTGCTCAAAAAATGATATATGATATACTCGTAATATCTCTGAATCAAGGATCGGAGATATTAAGCTGAGTTTTATGATTAAAAATTTTAGGGAATCGAGTTTTCCAATCTAAATTAATATTTTAACGCTTTTCCTGATTCCCAAAAAATTAATAAAATAAAATAAGCCAACAATTTCAATAAATTTAAATTTTATAAAATTCATTAAATTGAATTCGCTATGGAATTCAATTTTTGAGCTATAATTTCACCTTGACAATGTAACGCATTCGTGCTCAAGATTTATAAGATTTCGAGAAGTTTTGAGTGACTCGATGTTCTTCAGTAGAACTGTAATCCAAGGGAAATTACTGAAACAACCTCTTTTGAAGCCTTTCTATATTAATTAATCATTCGACTCGTATT
The DNA here is from genome assembly GCA_016648135.1 of Agrypnia vestita. Lineage (NCBI taxonomy): Eukaryota > Metazoa > Arthropoda > Insecta > Trichoptera > Phryganeidae > Agrypnia > Agrypnia vestita. The sequence goes on along the minus strand of JADDOH010003233.1, from coordinate 104,476 downwards.
ACTGTTCCTCCCGGTAATCAAATAACTCGAAACTTTATAAAACATCGGCAAGTTTCGCAACAATTCCAATAAACGTTGTCTCAACTTCTTACACTTCTCCCTTCCATCCATCAAAATTGAAATTATAATTCAAAACTTGTTCTGATCATTTTTCTTTGTAAAACTTGGCGAGGAATCCGAAAATTAGCAAGTATACCATAATAATATTAATTTCAAAGGACTATATTTTTTTATTTTTTTTGTTATCGTATGTTATTGAGCCGGAGACAGCTGCTTTTTATATTCAAATAAAAATAATGGTAACTACTAAAAATCATATGAAGGCGGTAGTAGTCTTACTATTATCAAACAAAGCTAAGCGCCTGAGTTATGGTAATAATACTAACTTACTGGTTTCCTGGGGTGTCGCCCGAACCCCGGATCAATCATTAGGCTACCAAACCAATAAGTACGTTAACTCTGACGTAAACGGAATATTATATTATTACTTTCACTCGTATTATTATTACGTATCTACATGGGGTATACAGAATACAAACAACTACTTTGCAATTCACGCAATTGAGTTAAATATTTTTATAACTTCTTTTATGGCCAGAGCGAAAATTTCGATCTTTTTTGCTTTAACAAAATGCTTCTTAAACATACAAAAACATGATTTTACGGATTAAATTATCCTATATTTACGAAACCATTCTTACTTATACAGTCATCCACTTCTCATTATCACACGGCTAAATCGATAAAAATTTATCAAGATATAATGTAGGTGTCTCACAGAGCCCAAGCTATTTATATTAGAAAGTAGGTATGGAAGTCTTTGGATGTTTGTAAAGCTTACGACCAATCGTATGGCTGGCGTGATCACTTTACACAATGTTACATTCAGCGATTCCACCCATGATTGATCACCACACTTATCAAATTTTTGGAAGTTGTATACCTATATGTTATTTATACACCACGTTTCACCTTGACTTACGCTAACGCCATCTATGGTTGAAATTTGTCATCCCCGTAAAATAGTATATGGATATCAGTGCCGCTGGTAATGAGATATCTATTTTTTACTAGAATATGAAGGAAAATTCTTTTTTAAATTTATTATATGTTTTTATATTTATATATGTATATGAAATTCATTCCTCTGATCCCCATTGATCTCTCGGGGACAAAATTCCAAGTCAATGTTTGCGTTCTTGAAAATTTCGATAAAACAAAAAAATATTGCATAACAGTTTTGATAATAGTGCGGACGCTGACAGTGCCCAAAAAAACCACCGGCACATTCTCTACCTTGCCACTAGCCAAATTCACTGCACCATACCTAAATATTCCTAGTTAATGCTTAATTTAGTGTAAATAATACATATTCATATTCCCGCGGTAGCTGGCCACCGGAAGTCTAGCTCTATGAATGGAACAACGAACACAGAGATCATATTTATATTCACAATATGTATTTTTTTTATACATTGTACACCCGGCTCTTTTTTTACCCAATTTTTAAATAACACGGTCCATAAAAAATAAAGAAACCTGTTATTTTGCTCGAAATACTTTTTCTAATACGATTGCCAAAATTAATTAATAATTAAATAATTTTATTAAATATATTTAAGCAATACACAATTTAAATATTTGTAATATTCGCCCGCGATGAAGATGATGAAACTAATTTTTGTCCAGTCGGCCATAAACGTGCGCGTCCAAAAAATGCAAACTTTGATGCAAAACTAAATGAAGAATCCTCGAAGTTCTTGTAACTAGCTACGAGACACCCTTAAAGGATATTTTTTTAGAGGTATACGACCTAAAAACGAAATAAAAAACCTCAAAATCGTGGTATTGGCTTTATATTGGCTGAAAAGATAATTTTATGCCATTAGTATTTAAGTATAATTACGGTAGCACGATTTAAGATATAAATTTGCAGAATTTACAAGCGTTGTTCTGACATTGCTCTATTCTTGGTGAAATGGCAAACCAAACGGAGAACAAATCAGTTGTCAGCTATCAAATTGGCTATCACTGGAAAAAGTATTGTCAATTCTAAAAACACCCTAAATTGAAACACTTAGGTATAGTATAAAATTATATTTCTAACAATGACAATACCATGGCCAACACCACGATTTTCATGTGTTTTATTTCATTTAAACCTTTAAAAAACATCCTATATTAAGATAAATTTTGAAGAATTGATTAATTAAGTTCTCATTATTATTATTTTGCACGATTTTCTAGAACACCATATATACCATATATATATATTTTTTCATTTTACACGATTTTTTAAGGTTACGGAACACTTTTTATATGCAGTAGGTATAATATATTTTTACCTACACGACTTTATTTGGAACCTATCTATCATGTAGAAAAAGTATTAAATGTACTTAATCACGTTTTGCGCAGATGCCACCGACAATTACCCGCGTGTCATGATTGGCCATCTTTGTCCAAGACATCGGCTTGTTCAAGATGGGTCCCATTAACTAATAAGTATAATATTGAGTTATTCGTTAGGTTATTTTTGTTTTTAATTTTATATTTATATTAAGTAGAAAAGAAATACAATTTACAATATTCACAGAGATTTGAAAATGGGACTCAAAAATTTACATTTACGATCAAACTTTGCGAGTTGCTTGCTGGTTAAGACACTCACCTAATGATTTAGGGATCGGGGGTTCATGTATAATTTCAGGAAACTTACTGTCAAATTACTCATATTTTCATAACACAAGCGTTAAGCGTTTACCTTTGAAAATAGTTTGAATATTTAAAAACAAACAAAATACAATTGGTAACAATGAAACAATTTAATAACATTATAACTCTTTCCATGACGTAGGTACGGTTGAAATTCAAAAATTTGGCCATCGATAATGGTTTCCTTCAGATTTCCAACATGGGTTTCGAAACGGATTTATAAATTCGCCGTAAAACAAACCGTTCGCCACTTTTCTGGAGGTGCCGTTTATGTTTTGATGGTGTTGTACTTCATAATGTAATAATATAATAATATAAGCTGTTGAGCCGTGAGTGCACATATAAACAGGCATTCATGTACATTCCTTCTCACTTTATAATTTACCAACAGTTAAGCAATCAGCTACCGCAGATTACTTGCTGCTTGACAGTATGGTCGGCTATGGTGGCTTCACTGCTGTTAGTGACCGCTGCGCGGAAATTGGTGTCATTATATGAATGTTTTAGGAACGCATACGGGACAAAATATATTTATAATTTTAAGCAAAAAATGCGCAAAAAAACGAACGAAGCATATTTTATTTTGTTTTTGCAAACACAAACTACTCGTCCAAACAGTGTTCCGTAAAATGAATTTTTTATCTACATAAAATTTCGCTGATAAGCAAATTTATTTTGATAAGACTTCAACATTACCTACTTAAATTACCCCCGACAGATTGAAATTAATTTAAAATACATATTTTAGTCATATATTATCAGTTTGTGAATTAACCTTAATATATAGATAAATGTCGTTGAGGACTTTTTATAGGCCTCTTTAATCTCTACAACTTTTCTATAGAAAGCATTCATACTCAGCATTCGTAAGAAACGCATTCGCTCGATACTCGTTTTTTCGTCGCGTTCGTTGCAAAATTGTAAAGCCCTTTTATTTTAACCAAATAATATACAGCCTATATCAACCTTAAAAGTCCATTTTAAATATTCCTAAAAAATCCTACAAAAAATTAAAATTTTGGATACATAGTTCCGCTTTGCGAATGCGATTTATTTCCACCCGGTTTTGATACACCGTATTTCCTTAAATATTTATTTATATTTATTCGGGATATATACAAAAGAATAAAGTGAGGTGCTTAATAAGCCATCTACGGTTAGTTTATAATCACCCAACGGTTAAAAAATCATGCAGACGTATTTAAAAAAAAAACGAAAAATTGGCAGGAATTAAAGTAAAAGTTATCAAAAATATTACGTGTTCTCTTACATTACATTTTTTTACTATACAAAATCCCTGTCCGCCAAGAGCCTTCACCATTGTTCTTTATTAAATTTACATAGTCTTTTGTTCTCGACATATAGAGCCTACTTCTGGCGGCTTTTGTCCAAAAATAAATTGGCATGCGTGAATAAACATTTTAATTTATTTTTGATCACTTCTTCGCATTTTTTCGGGCGGAAAATTCAACGCGCAATATCTTTGAACATCTCGGTATTTTTTAAAATAACTTCGCATATTAGCAACGCGTCTACAACAGTTTAGATATACTTTCTTCGTAGGTTCATTGTGATATTTTACATAATGTATATGTATCTTATAATTTTACATAATGTATATAAATAATATCGTTAGGATTGTATATGAATATCGATAAGAATATTTATTTAATATTAGTCAAAATACACCTTCAACTAAATACAGAAATTTAACGTTTTGTAACGGAGTTTTTCAATGTTTTCTGCCTTTTCTTTTTCTAAGTTTTCTAGGTGTATATGATCTCTATGACTAACATTCCGGATACCATTGCAGGATCAGTGACACCGGAAACACGGTAGAATAACTCGGTAGAATAGTTAGGTACTCGTATATTATATAATATCTGTACATTTAGGGATATGTCAGTGATGACGTTATATAACCCTAGAGTTATATGAGATATTTTGATAAAATCATCTACTTATATTCACAATTGTTGTTAATTTATTATCAAATATTTAAGATGATACGAAATAACCTTGAATGACTTCTACAGCAGATTATTGGATTGCAATTAAAACTATTAAAATTACTGAAATTATTAGGTAAAAACAAACATCGTATTTTATAAACGTGTGGATAATACAAAGCTATGGTGGATCGTTGTTAAAACTAAGTGAGTAAATGTTTAATTTTAACTGAGACGTTAGCCAACAAGTCAAGATGTACTCATCTTCATCAAGTTGAATAATGGAGTCCCTCGCTTTATGGTGATGAGTTAGCAAGTGAGATTTTGTCCTTGGTATATACGAGGACCAAATTCCTTTTACAACTGAAGATAATATATAACCTTTTCAATGAATTATTAAACAATAAAAACTTATAAAAATCAATTAGAGTACGTTTGTGCTTTTCTAAATAGCAAGTAAGTAAGCGTGAATTGAAAAGTATAAATATTAAACTAAATCAAATTTCACAAATATCGTATCAAGAATGGAATTCAGTAATTTTTAGGATATTTTATCATTTACCGAGAAGTCACGTTTGTTGTAGAACAAATGGGCATGGTTAGAGATAAATATTCGATTACTTTGTCAATTTTAAAAAAGTCTTCACTACGCCTTAGTGTCCAAAATATTTTATATTATTTTGCACGCTTTTCTTGACACAGAAATCGAACCATTTTCTTTTTTGTAATACTTTTTTTCTCTTTTTTTGTGATAAATAATCTTTATTAATTAATGTTCTCCGGCTTTTGAGAAATATTGTGGAAATATGTACATAAATGAAGAATGATAGATAATTTTCATTTTAATATTTTCCATGTACATACGAGTACCTAATAAAATCTTGATAATCATGCTACGTATTATTTGGTTGCGTTACAAAAATAAAATACAATCATATATAACTGAATCACATATTTTTTTGTTGCATTTTACAGTGGAATTAATTTAAATACGAGAAATAAATCATCAGAAGCTTTTTTTACGGGTGTTTACAATGTGAAACAAAAATCAAATTATAAAACAACGCCGTTAGCGAGAGCACATTAACGAACCAGAGTTAAAAGCTTTTAAATAATGTTTTAAAATAACAAAATATGTAAACGCGCTTTACAAACGAAATGTAAAATATCACCGCTAGTGTGTTCAAATATTATTGAACCTTTTATTTTTTCCGCCTAAACGAATGAAGTGCGGAAATTGTCCTTTGGTGGAAATGTGTAGAAGACATTGTTTGTGCGCAAGCGTGAATTTTTTTTACCCACAGAATGCCGGCAGACGCCGGCAGACAGCCTCTGAGTGAAGGAGTGTGGTTAGTGCCTTTCTGATTGTCAACTGTTGTGAAATGACGGAACAATTTAAGCAGCGATATTGCATTAAATTTTGCCGAAAACCGGTACCCAAGGGAAAATTATTCACAAGAATCAACAGACTTTCGGAGACAAAGCTACAAGCATCTCACGGATAAAGGAGCGATACATCCGTTTCAAAGATGGTCGCTTCAAAGATCAGTGGACAGCGAACCGCGTCCCGGTAGACCCTCAAAAGCCGAAGCAACAATGTGATTGACCAAGTGCGCACTTTAACACATTTATCATACAGAGTACACGTACTTTAATCTACTTAAAGTAGTCCTCTTGGTAATACACACATTTCTACCAGCAGTCCCTTCCCTCAATTTCCTCAAAAATATTTCTGGAAATCATATTTTAGAGTGGTGTTCAGCTGGGCCGTCGCGTTCCGCATTCTGTTTTCAGTGCTTCTAATCGGGTCTCTTTTAGCGGCATTTTAAACTTTTTAGAATAGCCAATAATCACGCGAACCCCATTTCGGGAGAGTAGGGAGCCTGAACGTTGTTTGGGCAAGAATGGTCACCATTGGTTTGATTTTAGCTATTGCCAAGGTTTTGGCAAAATTTAATTCACTTTTTTACTCAAAGACTGACTGACACTTTCTGCGGGCGGAAAAAATTTTGCATACGCGCATGAATATCCTCTACATACTTGTATCGCGCTTCATTTGTTTGGGCGGAAAAAATAAAGGTTCTATAATATTTGAACACATTACAATTTTTAAAACATATTTCTAAATGCGTTTTCATCACACGCTTTTCAGGGACAATAAAATTTATCTGAGGAATTTAAGACCGAAAAATATTAATTTAACAAAAAAAAAAGTGTTACCCGGGTCCTAGGTTCCCGGTGGAGGCCGCGCTGTTAGGCCCTGCGCCCGCTCCGCCGTGCCTGAAGTCGTCATCTATGTCCAGCACGTTGGCCAAAAGGGACTTGGATGACCGCTCCTTGAGCTCCAACTCCTTCATCCTGTTGCTCATCATTATCGTCTTCCTCGTGATCTTCTTGCCGGGCCGGGACATGCCCAGTATCCATGGAAGCCACTGCAGGAAAACGGATTTGATCTGGAAACACCCGCATTATGTTTTAGATGACAAAATTTATTTTATGATGATCTTGAATAGTCGACAAAGTTATTTTAAAATGATACAGGCAAAATGAATACAAAATTTGGCAAAAGTTGTGTTTCTCGTATTTTTGTAATTTTCCACTAGATTGAAGGGTTAAAAATGTTAAAAGTATTGAAGCTGAAAATTACAAAGTGGTTGCTCGATGAGCTTAGAATACAATTGAAACCACGGGTCGATGTTTTGGTCATGGCACTTCAAGGATGTTGTGTTCCTATATCCGCTGAAATCGTTATGATAAATTAAATAATTATCAATATTTTTATGTTTTCAAGACTATTCAGAAATGTCTGATGCCATTATCTTTGTCGTTGAAGATTCGTTTTCAGCTGATATCGATACACAACACATTTTTAAAGTGCTATGTGCCATGACAAAAAAATCGCCCTGAAATGGGTTAGTGTTATATTGTTAATGGATTTGGCGTTTAAATTGTAGAGATTATTCATGATGATAATTAAATAATATTAACCTTGCTGTGAGTTTAGTAATATTTTTATAATTTTTTCACTAAGTTTGATATTTCACCTATCGATGAGAGATCTTGTTTCTATTGAAACTTAAGTAGTGAAAAATATATTAAAATATTATTAAACTTAATAGAGATGACAAGGTTAATACTATTTAACTAGCCGTACACCCGTGAAAAATCCCGGCAAATACTAATAACTAATAAAGACTCTTGCGTGACCGCACAACATTAGCCGCGCGCCGATAACGTGTCACACTCTAATTTTATATAAAATTTTAATTTCAGTACGTTATAAATTTACGGACCGACAAACGGACAGACAGACAGACAACGAAATTATAATATTTAGTAATTAAAATAGATGAGTCAGTGTTAGTTTTGTTTAGCTACCTATGCATTTTTGTGTTCAATAATTTCAAGTTATTTTGTAATTGACTATATAAATATGAATAGTGTAGTGTTTTGTATTGTACAATTTTAATAATAACACCTTTTTTTTTTTTTCAAATTTAAAAACTTACCTCTAAAAAAGGTAATTGCTTTGGAACCGACTATGTCTAGCCTATATGTATATATGATTATCATTTTTTTTAATTAACAAACCAGGAATCTTATTAAAAATTAACGTTTATCTATTCTGCTGCGAAAAAATTATTTAAACATGAACATAATTAATTTCAATCAATTTCAATACTGATGATGGACTAACATTGGTAAAGGTACAAGGACAGTCAATATGTTTTTATTGATAACTAGCTGTACCCGGCCACGCCTGTTGTAGCTCAGTTTGGTTAAATGGAAAAGAAAAAAAACAGAAAGCACATGTTTCTAATATGTTTAAGTTTACAATGCTTGTGGGTATTCAATTTTGTTGCTTTTCAAAAAGCATGTTTTTACCTATCACTGATATGACATCTGTATATGAAAATGTAGTAGATATATAAAAAATGCGCGTATTCGAATGCAGCATTATGTCAAAGTCAATCCGTGAAGAACTTTCGGATATTTAAGATTTTGAACAAACGAATATTTACATTTTTATATATTGATAGCTGTTCGTACCCGGCGTTGGTCGGGTTAAGGATTTAGTTAAAACAAAGTTTATGGGACACAAAAGGTTTCATTGTTTCGAAAAGTCTCTAATAATAAAAAGGATCCATTTAATCTAGGCTGGGATGGATAGGATGTCCAGGAAAGAAATGAGACCTACGAATTCCGCCGTGACCTAAAGAATAAAAATGCAAAATTTGGATCAGATCGGCAAACGTTGTAGATTTGTACAAAATATATATATCAGGTGTGGGGATGGGGTAAGAAGGGAGGGAGAAAAGTTGTATTTATTAACCGCTGGGTCTTGAAAAAAAGTATGCAAAATCTGGGTCAGATCGGTCATATGGTGTAGATTTGTACAGAAAATATAACATGGGAGGGGGTGGGGTAAAGGGGAGGGGAAAAAGTCGCCCTCTTACGTGCCAGGTCCTAAAGAATAAGTTTGCAAATTTTGAGTCCGATCGGTATAAATTTGCATTGAAAATATATCAGGGGTGGAAAAGGGGTAAAAATGGAGGGGGGAAATGTCGCCTTTGTTACCCGCCGGGTCCTAAAGCATAAAATTTTACCTGATCGGTTGAACGGTACAGATTTGCAATGGAATGTCACATACGTTACCTGCCAAGTCTTAAAAAATAAATTTCCAAATTTTGAGTCCGATCGGTCTAACAGTACAGATTTGCTTTGGAAATATATCAAAAATCGGGAATTTGAAATATATCGGAAATACATCTTCCAAGTGTTTTATCGCCATTATAATCCATTCAATTACAAGCACTTATTATTGGTAAGGCTTTCCCTATTTGAGCCTAATGAGTACGTTCTGAACTGTGATCCCTTTGGAAAATATTTCTGCACGCAACAACACCAGACTTTAGCCAGAACACAAAAGGCTGATTAATATTTCCATTATTTTTTTGTATTAGAGAGAATATTCGACGGAAAATTTATCGTTAAATAATATTTGCGTTGGGGCTTTGGAAGTTCATGTTTACATTGTAAATATTAATGGCTAACAATTCATTATTGTCGATACTGAAAGAGAAATTAATTAACTTGGCGATATTGTTCTTCTGAAATAAAGAGAAAATTAATCGATTTATTTTTTATGTTTGATATTTTTCTTGAAATATGACTTACGGGAGAAATATATAAAAGTAACAAAAGTAGATTCTGATATCTCGCGTTTTCTGTAAATGGTCTCCCTGAGAAGACCTAGGCCGACGTTTCCATACCGTATTACGTGCCCTTGTCAAGGCTAAAAAGGCCTCAAAAGTTACGGACTAGCCGTACTTGTTCGCGAATGACATGAAAGTCTCCCACCAATAAGGCTGTCATACTTCAATTTCAGTTCAGTGAAACCAGGTGGGAGACTTTCATGTCACCCGCGAACAAGTACGGCTAGTCCGTAACTTTTGAGGCCTTTTTAGCATTGACAATGGCACGTGATACCGTGTCGAAACGTCGACCTAGGTCTTCTCAGGGAGACTATTTATAGAAAACGCGAGATATTCCAGAATCTACTTTTGTTACATACAATAGCGCTCGCGGAAACCTCAAGCAAAACATATATATATAATGCTCGATAAAGCTCTAGAAAGTTCTGGAAGAAGAACGTTCTAGAATATTCCCAAAAAAATCTATAAGGTTCTAAATTGAGTGCGGAGTGTGTCAGCGAGACTAGAAGATTCCAGAACGTTCGATAAAGCTCTAGAAAGTTCTAGAAGGAGAACGTTCTAGATGATTAACGAAAGTTCTATAAGGTTCCAGACAAAGTGACGGAGTGTATCTGTGACTCTATAAGGTTCCAGAACGTTTGATAAAGTTCTAGAATGTTCTGGAAGGAGAACGTTGTAGAAGATTATTTATTCTTCTAAAGAATGTTCTCTTACGTTCCAAACAGTGTGGTGGAGAGTGACTGTGAGTCAAGAAGGTTCCAGAACGTTCATGAAGGTTCTCGAATACTTTAGAAGGTTCTGGATAGACAAAGTTCAAGAAGGTTCCGTAAGGTTCCAAACTGAATGGTTGAGTTTATCGGTGAGTCTAGAAGGTTCCAGAAGATTAAGAGAAGGTTCCAGAATGCTCTAGAAAATTCTGTATGGAGAAAGTTTCAGAAAGTTCTTTATAGAACTTTCTGGTTCCAAACTGAATTGCGGAGTGTGTCGGCGAGTTTAAAAGGGTTCGGAAAAAGGGGTCCGAGAATTATCTAGAAAGTTCTGGAAGGAGAAAGTTCTATAAGCTATCAGAAAATCTATAAGGTTAATAGAGTGGAGGGGTACATCGGTGGGTCTAGAGGTTCCAGAAAGAATTATAATGCTCTAGAAGGTTCTGGAAAGGGAAAGTTCTAGAAGATTCCAGAAAGTTCTATAAGATTTTGCATGCTCTAGAAAGTTTTGGAGTGTTCTCTAGAGTGTAATGATTGTACGCTAAAATATCTGTTGATATTTTGGCAAAACGAAGGCAGTCCAGCAAGGCAACCCAATCACAGGTACTGAAACCAGCAAAAAAGAGACGTCCACTTATTCTATGCTTACTTAATTATGGTCCCGAGCGAAGCCCGAATAATTCAGATTTTAGAGTCATTACGGTTTTATTCGTTTTTCTTTGATTCTGAACGGAGTAATATTGTCATATTGTCACGTGTCGTAGCTTTATGAGACACATTATATAGCAATGTATTAATTAGTGATTAATTCATCATTAGATGGACACAGTCACTTAACATGAATTAAACTTAACGCTATTGTTTCAATCACACTATTTCGTAAGCTATACTCAGCTATGAATACTTTATTATCGCTGGGAATACTTTATTTTAACAATCGCTAGAACATTGGATCCAATTCTCGCACGTAATATTCGAATTTATTTATTTCGCCACTTCGGTAAGAATTCGCTCGATTTCTGTTCGAAATTCCATGACAGGGCACCCCGGCAGTCATCCCGCGCGTACTTTGCACAGATCGACATGTCAAAAAAAAGTCTATTGCGCAGCTGTCGGTTCCGCTTTAAATACGCGATACACTGATCTCTCAAAATCTCGATAAGATTCTTTTCCTTTCTAGTATTTAGAAGAAGGTTCCCGTCGCTTCTAGGCTGTTTCAGGCATCTCTCGAATGTTGTAGATAACCCTAGCTTGCTATAGGCCATTCTCGACCCTTCTATAATGTTGTGACGTTTTACAAGAGATTCGAGAATAGTGCGCGATTCCTTCTGCTTACGATTTCATTACAATATTTAGAATATATTTCTTTTTTTTTTAATTACTAATTTCATTATTCAATTTATTCATTTAAAAATGATTATTTTTATTATAATTCACCGATTCTATATCTGTTCATCGCACATAAATTAACGTAAATTTCTTGAAACACGGTCCGTATCCACGGTTGGTTCCAATGTGTTTGTCTTGATTAAAAAAATTATTACGAGCATGTAAATTTTGGAACATTTGTGAAAATATCAAATTTAATGCTCTTTAATAGTATCATGTCTTAGTAAGTAAGTCACGCTTTATTGCAAAAAATTTTTTACTTGAAGAGACTCGGTGTGGGATGAAATTTAAAAAATTAACGTCGTTTGAGAAAATTACATGTGTATCACGCGTAGTGTAGTGTGCAAGTGTACAAGTAGTAGTACAAGTGTAGTACGCGAGGGGGGAAATTCTTACGTAGGGATATTTTCCACTTTCATAAAAAAACAGTTTAGTTCATTTCTGTACATATTTTATACTCTGTGAATCGTTGGACAACATTGTTTGTAATAAGTATACAAAATTACATAAATAATGATTGTTTTAATTAGTCTAATATTGACGCAGAAAAATAATATAAAATTAATATTTGTTAATTACAAGATTGAAAAATTCATCAGCAATCCAAATAAATATTAACAGAAAAAAATTGCGTTTCTTCCCCCTGCTGCAGATTTTTAAGCCACGGGCAAATTCCATTTACTAGAAAATCTAATTTTAATGATGCCGCCAATCAATCGACCATCGCAATTCCAATATTCAGTGTTTACGCTCGCTGATTGGCCGTCATATCAACTATGGCTCCTGCTTCCGCCGGGTGAGCACAGGCTGAATCCAAATTCTCTCCTCGATTTTACTTACAAAAAAATATGAAGTTCCTACTTACATGTTGGTATATTATTTTGCCTTCGACTTGCAAAAAGTAGGAATGTCCGAATGCATTAAAATTTGGAAAAATACGCTTCCATCGATAAAGCAATATTAAGAAGAGCATTTCGGAGTGCTGAAATAAAAATATAAGACTGAATTCTTTTTGGCTTCGATGGGAACAATTGGGACGATATTTTTTGTTCAGAATGTACCTATTTGTTCGTTTTTCTTCTACTGAAATGTGAATTTTGAACGATGAGCAAATAAGCAGACATTTTTATTTTTTAGAAATGTTCTTTATAAAATTTGTAGGGTAAAAGGTCATAATGAATTGAGTTGAGTTCTGAATCAAGAGTGAGTTAAATTAATATGAAAATGTTTTTGATGTGTATTTAAAATACAATTCATGTAATATTCAAATTAATAATACAAATTATTTGTATGCATAATTATACTTTGTATCTTTAAATTTATATAATTTAGTAACTTTTATCATGAACTCATATCTATACCTACTCCTTCCCTATACACGAGTCTTTGACTCTCATATCTCAGAGATAGTAGAAAAATATGTTTCTTTATTTTAAACGTTTTAATGTATCACTTTATGTAAAAAAAAAGAATTAAGAAATTAAGTGTACCTACAGACATAAATAATATATTTTTTTTTGTATAATATAACACAGGAATTTCAGAATCACTTGAATCTTTTGAAAAATGACGATGTGTGTAATAAGTTGGACATGGGAAATATTTTCAGTCGCACCACGCCATAAAACACACCATTGTTAGAGCGTAATTTCCATAGTCCATATCTGGTGAAACAGCGCCTCATGAATATCCCCGTCAGGAGATCGACAAATAGCTTCCGCAGGGGGAGAATTTTGGGCTTCGCTATGGCGGAGACAATTAGGAAGACTACCAGGTATTTGAATGCAAGCTCCAACCGAATCACGATACTTTTTGCTTGTAACGGAACACGGTGATATAGTTGGCGGATATGAAATATTACGTCGTATTAAGAAACAATTTACTCTATTCGCACAATTGAATTCTTTATATAATTCACGAGAAAAATGGAAAAGTCCGGTTACGAGATTAATAGTGGCAATTTGCGGATGGGAAAATCCATTAGGAATTTCCCCACACGTCAGATGTGTGTGCTAAGTATTATATTACGTCTAAAAGGTAGTTTCCTGCCTCTAAACTTTATGATTAATTACTATTGTATTCGGTTAAATACGCATTTGCAGGACATCGTTGTCAGATGCAAAATTAATATTTAACAAACTTTTATTTGCATTCACTACGAGTATATTTATATATACAGAGTATAAAAGTGATTTGCTTTAAAATTTAATTTATAATCACTATTTTGAATCACATTTCTGTGATATTTAAAAACAAGCAAATTTATTCAATAGAAAACCAAACATCTAAAAATATTTTCAGTAAAAATATTTAGTGAGCGTTACTCTAAACGCTTATTTTAGTTTTTCCTTACTTTTAAAAATATTTTTTTGTTACGATATTTATTATCTTCAATAAAATAAAACAACCTTACTCCCGATTAGGTAGAAATCTGCGTAATTATTCTGCGATGCGTAAAATAGCTGCCAGAGATTTTGTTTTCTCAAAATAGCTTCGGGCTGACGGTTAACGTGATTTTTTTCCAAATAAATATGTTCGTAACATGCGTAAGTTACATAATATTTCTAAGAGATTTACGAGATTTTTTAAAGATTTTCTGAGAAAGGAACTTACTTAATACTCTTACGTTATAATTATTTTTAAAATATTCTATTTGTTCATTTTTCAACACAAACACAGACAGCAAGCTTCTAAATATGCGTAAAAAAAGCGCGGTTGACGTTTATTAGTTTAATTTAAAACTCGACGAAAAATTTCAGATACAGAATCGGTACCTATATTTCAGTTTCTTTTAAAACTAATTACATTAGATACGAAATAAAGTGAAATAACTTATCCCTTTAAAAATCATGCTCGTTTTTACTCCCTTTCTTTTAACTCGTAGCGTCTGCTTGTCTACTTGTCGTGTTGTCTGCTTATCTGACGAAAAAACTTTGGATCGCTTTTTAACCCTTTTCCCGTGATCCAATCGAGCTGAAACTTGGCAAGCAGACTCGTGGCGACGATCAAGAAGATCTATCAAATTTTCGTTAAAAAAATAATAATTAAAGTATAATTTCGGATTTTTAGAATTTTTTTTTTCAATTTATTCAATTCAACATCAATTTAACAAAAAAAAAAATCAACAAAAAAAAATCAATATCAATTCAACAAAAAAAATTTTTAAAATTAGAATCATTAGAAAAGTTTGATTAGCAACGGCGCGGCGGCCCGATAACGTCGCGGAATATTTTCTAAATTTGAATTACTCCGTCGGTATAATAGGTACATCACTACGAATATTGAAAATTTACAAAACAATTGGTTCACAGATGACAGCAAAATTGGGTTTTTTGGGAAAAAATCAAATAATAATTTATTTCTTTTAAATTGATGCTTAGTTTTGAAGAATTCTACATTACTCAAATCTTATTCTGACTAAATCATTTGACGCTGAAAATTCATAAGGTACGATATTGATGATAATTGAATCTATAAGAATCTTGACATCTCAAAACATCTGACATTTTAGAAATATATTAAATTTCTGTAAGTTTAGTGTTATGTTATATGTTTTATTTGTCTTTAATTATTGTTATATTTTACAAAGAAAGGGAGTATAGTAAAAACTTGTTTTTTATGGGTTATTTTTTTTCAAATTGGAATCATTACCAAAGTTTGATTACTAGCAACGGCGGCCCGATAACGTCGCGGAATATTTTCTAAATTTGAATTACTCCGTCGGTATACATAAAGGTACTTCACTAAGAATTTCGAATATCTAAATTGACTGACAAATGTTTTTAGACTTTAATCTTCAAAGCATGAAGTGTCTTATCAAAGCCCAAAACATCTGACATATTAGAAATATATTAAATTACTGTAAGTTGAGTGTTATATTATATATTTTAATTCGTATTTAATTGTTGTTATATTTTACAAAGAAAGGGAGTAAAATAAAAACTTGGTTTTTATTGGTTACTTTTTTTTAATATTGTTTAATGTTACGTGCAGTGAGTAATTATTACCTAATATTTTTCAAACATCGAGCTTATATATTTCGATAATACATTCGAATATTTCACTCAAATAATGCAGTTCATATAGAACATACAGGTGAATAATTAATTACAATTTACACAGATGTACTCGAGTTTATTAATATCTTAAAATTATATTTTCACTTAGATCAGAATTGTTAAATTTTCGAATGTCTTCACTCAGGCGAAAGAATAAGTCGTGAATTGTTATAGAATTGATTTAAAAATCAATTTAAAAATCAATCAATCAAAACAAATGGCGGTATTTGTTATATAAATCGTTAATCTCTAAAAAATTGACATATTTTATTTTAAGGGGCTACACCTTGAACCCTGAAATTTAGGAAGAAATTTGATGATTTTTACGCAGTGATTAATAATTAAAAATAATATTGGTACTTAATAAAGTACACATATATTGAACCATCATCGAATAGAAAAAAAATGGAAAAAAAATTAACGTGTCATGTTCATTTCCGCGGAAAAGTTCCAAAAGCGGGAATGGACGCGGCCAAATTTATAAATTTCTGTATCTCAGGTTGATGTGATCCCTTAATGCAATACGTATTTAAAGCACACATAAAGCTGTAAATATATTTTATTAGGAATTATAAATAACACTGATTTGTGGCAGAATGTAGAAGATAATTGATATTTTCTTTAACCAATTTATATATATGGTATGTATAAAATGTGTGGTGTACAAATGCAAAAGCAGCAATATCAAAAAAAAAAAATTAAATGTTTCATGTTTATTTAAATTTAAATGTTTAAATGATTCAACGAGGATTACTAATTTAAAAAAATATTATGTTGAATTCTAGATTTTACGTATCTATACCAAAATTGTTTCCTATAAATTTATAGGCTATATTAATAAGTTATTATTATAATTTAAAGGCTGTTATATAATCTTAAATTCTGTACATTATAAACTAGTGATCCTCGATGACTGCATTCAAATTTTTGTGGATGTTGCTGCCTTTGCTTTTATACTCCAGATATGCTAGTTACTTGCATTTAATTAAATCAGAATTGTAAACTTTGCCTGTCTCAACAGGAGTTTTCTAATGAGACAGGCATAGTTAAACTACAACTAAAATGAATGTATTTTATGTATAGCATTAAAAATAAATAAATAATAATAAGAAACTTTTTTGCAGGTAAATAATTTGAATCTCTCAAATGAAGGTTGCCAGATTGCTGGGGCTTATGCTACATATTTATATGTAATGCAGAATAACTCACCCACTGCGGCATCTCGTGAATGTCTGCCGTCCTGTGGTGATAGTTGAGCACGACCACGGTCAACACCACGGACGAAGCCACCATGAACATTATGCAGTTGAAATATGTACCTAATGCAACAGGAATTCATTAACACACGGGAATTGGTTTGGGCACATGAACATACAGTGTCATATGTAGCTTGTTATTCAGTTCAGCGGTTAAATTTTAATGAATCAATTTAATTTGAATTAGCGAAGGGATTATTGAGGTTAATTAAAATCGAATACTAAAAACATTTTCCAAATTAAATGTTCAAAGCAATAAAGAGTTACATTTTTTTATGCTTTAATCAAAATTAGATTTATAAGGCAATTTATCAAATTGCTAAGAGTCGGGAAATTCTCAACAAATTAATAAGTAAAATATTTTGTTTGAAACAAACTAATTCAGTGGTGTAGTACTAACAGACTTAAATATTCCTAAATTAAGATTGTTTTACTTATACAGGGTGTGTAGGAAGATGTACTGAACCGCTCGCAGCGCCAATTGCGTGAAGAAATATAGGGTTGAATATTAAATGTACAAACTAACTTATTCGCAAAATAAATGCTTCTTGAGTTAATCTAGGCTTGATAATTTATGTTTAAATTATGCAAAACCGATATAAAATCCGTCTTCAATTAATGCGGACACGAGGAACCCAACCTCGATACATATTTATTATCACATTTTTAAAAAAATATTCAAAGTGAAGTGGAATTTGTAATATTAATAATATTTCACCAATAAGTAAGCGATAAATATAATAATAGGGTGTAAGATAAATAATATAATCCCGCAAACATATTACATGATAATATATATTCGTTCAAGCGCATGATTCCGTACATCTTACTTGCTATTTTTTCGGGGTATAGTTTAAGTTACATTAAAATATTTTGACCTTGATACATAGAAAACATTGTCTTAAAATTTATTATGTTTCTTTTTCTTTAAAAATTTTTATCATTAAAAATTAGTATTTCAATTACAACTATTGATTTCATAAATGTTTTAAAATTCATCCCAACGCTTAATTCTCGTAACAAAATGTTATTAATATTATTAAAGACATGCATTTTTATTTGGTGAAAAAACTTAAGATTTCAATACACTTAAAAGTAAAGTATACTTTAAGTTAATGTTAATTAATCTCGTGAGATATATTGAATATTAATAATATTTTAATTTGAGAGTGAAGAAGATATTTATTTATTCTACTTCTAGATACTCAAAACCTCGGTTGAAATAAAATATTTAGGCTGATTACAAAAACCGATATATCAAAAGATTTATTGGAAAATTCAATAAATCTATATCTCCACCCGATGACATAATGCGAATAAAATGCCATCTATCGATGTATGAAATAAGTTCCGGCAGGGCCGGGCGTGCGGAGAGTACGTACGGAATATTGATAAGGCCCGGTATTGATGTCACCCACAGGTGTATGAGATAGCTCTTCTTGGACGTGTCTTGAGAACAGATGACCCCTACCGCGGGCCACACGACAAGACGAATTTTATTCCGCACGCCCGGTACAAAGGTAAACAGTTCTGCGAGACGTTTATTGAAATTTATTTCGGCGCGAAAACACCGCGATGTAAGAAAAAGACAAAAAATATCACACGTGTTTATTTGTGAGAACTTTCTGAAAATAATTAAAAAATTACCTTTTCCCTCTTTTTAGTAATAATACAGTTTCTTTTATTTATTAATAAGATAAGACTTTGTTTTATTTATAAAATGGTGCCGCAAAGGGAATTTGAAAAATTCTTTACAGAAGAAAAATAAGAAGTAAATTATTTACACTCCCAATTAAATAAATAATTTTGTGGCGTTCCTTGTAGTGCAAAAATGATTAAATATTTATTTACAGTATCAGCTGTAAGGTGTTCGTCAACAATAAAAGGTTCGTGAATTTAATTGAATCAAATTTATTTGTTGCACGGCTATTTTCCGCTCCATTAAAAAAACACTTAATTGAAAATATTAAGAGTATTATAATAATTGTGGAAAGACTCGTTTAATCGTAGTTTACCCAGCAGCAAATAAGTATTCATCACCAGCTATATAAAATTCAGTTTGGTGAAGCTGAATTTTATATAGTTTTATATGGCTTATATAGCTATAATATAAGGTGTTAAATTACTTTCTATATAACCGTCTGCATGATCAATATGTCAATATTTTAAAGCTTATAATTTTTTTTTTATATTTTACAAAACTTTATAATGCACTTCGACTAGTTTTTTTTTCTATAACATTTATTTATGAAAATTCGTAAAAAGATATTATTTATTTCTTTTAAGTGTTTTTATAACATTTCTCAAAGTTTTGTTATATGAAATCTATGTCAACAATAACTAGTTTAAATCGAGAAAAAATTAAAAGAATTAAAATAAAAATTATAATTTTTGTGGAATTCGTAATATCGTGTATCTCTTGGCAAAGAAATGTGCGCAATAATTATTAGCAGACACGTTTGTTTGATGTTTTGACATCAGGGTGAACCATGTGAGTATGCTGAGGCTTAATGTCTCATCCATCATGTCGGCTCTGCTTACCGTTCAAAACGTGACTCGCTTACTTCAGTTTCCTATTTTCTCTTGTACCTACTAGTAATGAAATTCGAATAATCCATTTTCATATTAAACTCTATCATCTGGACCAAACTTGAACCTATTTCGGTAATTATTTCAATTTTATGATGCTATATATTAAGACAATAATATTATGGTTGTATAAATTCTGTGCCAAATTCATTCTTAGTATCAGAACGTAAATAGAAAAAAACATCGAATTGACTAATCTAGCGTTATTTAGTAGTAAATAATAATTTCATCATACGTTGATTACTTTCATAATTCGCTTCTTTATTACAAGAATTATTTTACGAATAAAAGTTTTTAACAAAGAAAATATTAGTATGATACTTATAATTATTTAAAAACAACTTGATCCCTTTTCTAAATTGATATTGCATCTAAAATAAAATGTAACGAGAAGGACTTTAGATTGGATAACAAAAATTCTAATGAAAATTCGTACGCTCTGCTGCTTGAAGTCCTACAACACCAGTAAAATATAATTTATGACAGTAATATCTTTTGGGAGCTTTACCTCACGCGGAAATAAATTAAAGACGAAATTTTGTTTTTCCTCATTTTACCTGTTTTAATGTTTGTACTTGTGAAACTCCGACATATTAAAAATATTACAGCTTCTTTAAAATGAATCGTTGTTTTGACAAAGTCTTACACAAAAGATATTCGGGCAAAACTAAACGGAAAATGTTACCAAGTAGGTACCATACCTATTTTATTTATTGGGTAATATTTGTAATACTTTTAACAAACGTGATTAATATCTCTATATACGTAATGGAAATGTACGCCTTCATAGATTAATGGTACGATTCGGTGACTTGAATAATTGCGCAGTAAATATTTATTAAAGAAATACAGATCAGCGGAGAACAGCACAGTTCCATTAGTGTTTTGTCACTCGGAGAGCAGACCCTTTCCAACATTCCACCCTTATCAAAGTCTAACTAGATATAAGAAATGAAGCGAAAACGGAGTCAATGGAAATTATTTACGCGGAGGAGAAATCTATGGAATAGAGTTATTGAATTCTTTAGTTTCTAGGTACACATACTTATTTTTCACCTTTAAATTTTAAGACACGATAATCGAAGTATTTATAGGGTTCGTAAACAAAAATAAAAATCAACTAGCAGATCAAATAAGTAGATAGGTAAATTATGATTTTCCTTTTATAGCAAAATTCTTAATAGGAAAATATGTATTCCTTATTAAAATATTAATTTAAAATTCTGTCAAATTATTTTGTGATTCAAGAGTTTTTTTAATTGTAGGTCAGTAAATAAGTAAAATGGATACATTTTGTTAAAATATACCAGTTTTTATGTAGCCAAGAAGTGGATGCGCGCGCTTCCAGTCCGAGGTTTTGAGTCACGCGACACATCTAGAGGCACAGTCACACGCTACAAAGCTAGATAGGCATGACACAACACTTAGGAAATAGCAGACATGCAGATCAAGCGGAGACTTGAGGGACTACAGACGGAAGTGTACAACAGGCACAAGCCGAAGCGACAGATACAAAGGCAACAAGATAAAAGCAAAGGAACCAGCCCTGAGGGTAGCAAGAATATTTGATACTTGGAGGTTGATGAGCTCGCAGTGTTCTCTCTGCGCGAACTCTGTTACTTGTCTTCTTTACCAAATCATTCATTTGTATTCTTTTATCATTTGCATATGTTTAATTTACAGTTTATATTAGTTTTTATATGGATGATTCATTGATGGGATTAGATGCGAAATAAAAATAAAATACATTAACAGTTATGGTAATTAATTTAGTCTGCATACCCTGGTGGTCACCACCATCCTGTAAACATTTTAATTTCAGCACTCTTTATCATATATACATTTCTTCATTAATTTATAAAACATTTTATTTATTTTTCAATGGAATTAACATTACACATTCAGTTTCTCACTTGGAAATCTGGCAGACTTTCATATACTATAATTCAAAATATTTGCAATGTCCAGTTTACTAAATGAAAGTTCAAGTTGTTACATGGCCAATTAAGAACCAGATAACCAAGAGAAAACCAGAATAGATATGTAAAAAAAAAGATTTTAGTACTTATTTATTAAAATACGACCGGTCACTGCGATTCGTTTTGGTATGTTTATATTTTTAAACCTTGTTTAAAGAGATGCAACCTTTCAATTCTTTATATTCTTGTAATTTCTTAGAAAAAATGAAAGAATCAGATATTAAAAATACATAGTTTTTCCAAAAATGCACGATGTACAAAAGATTATAATTAATTGATCGGTTACAAAATTTAATCAATTCAATTCCCGTCAACAGACATTCCTCATAATGAATAATGTACGCTCAAAATAACTCCGAATCGTACACTATCCTCAAAAGTGTCAGTGACGCAACTCAAGTTTATCTAGAGAAATACAGGCAGAGCTGAAGAATGAAATATTTCATTTATTTTACATTATAAGCAGGTAAACCACTAATTTAAAGTATTCATTTCTTCTGATGCGAACTGGAAGAGAGGAAAATAATTATTCTATTAACTCTTTAAGGATTCAAATCATAATGCGTAAAATTCACGGAAGCCATGATGCACAAAAGAAAAGATTGATTTTGCTTGAAAGAAAGTTCTCGGGAGACGTGATATGAAGAAACAGAGTATACTTTGCTTTGTGACATCATAACACTATTTCACCTGTGAGTAAAGGTCATTATTCGGTTTACTGTTAGTAAGTGTCCAAAATAATCATGAATGTGTACGTATTTTTTTCTGTCAGTTATTTTGTCTACTAATCCATCCACCGATCTATAATTATTTCGGAATTACTTTAAATTGCTGTGGTCTGTCTGATTATAAATAATAATCGGAAGCTTAGACAATGTGTTAAAGCCAATCTGTGGAGGTTCGCAAAGACGATACCACTTTCAATTTCACGGTTTGTCCAAGGATCGCCGTGAAGGTAAATTATTCGGAACGATTATATAAGGTGAGACATTGCCTTTGCGGTGAGATGAACGCCACCCGGGTGACGAGGGACAAGCGACAAGCGACAAGTGACAAGCGACAAGTTAGCGCGGCCGACAGTGCTATCGTCTCGGCTCCTCCCTACTCGCCCTCGCTGGTGGCGAGCCGTGGCACAATTATTATTGTTCAATTTAAACTGTTAAAATGAAAGTGGTTTCACTGATTCTGATTGGTGATGATGAGAAATCATAAAAAATGTGCTCGTGGCGTGGCTGGAAGCCCCGCCTCACCTAGTTGTGACAGTTTTGTGATCGGAAGGACTGAGTCGTGTTTTTTGTTTTGGAAGAGAAAATGAAAATATTTGCCAGGTCAAGACACGGTGCTGAGCTAGAGCTCTCACCTATCAGAGGAACGGCCTCGGAGGTCTTGGTGATCACGTGACCCACCATGAGCGAGAAAACTGTTTGTGACAGCAGTATTGTAACACCTGCAACAGAAATACTCGCACACTGTCACTCTGTTACGTCTGCACTCCTCGGCTGCATCCGCGAGCCCTTAACCGAGTCCTTCACCCTCCAGTCGTCGCGCGTCGTTCTAAAGGCAGCTTAACCATCTCTGTTATCTTCAATCGGAGTAAGCATCCGCAACAATCACTCGAAAATACTTAAACAATTCGACCCAAAATAATATAATATTGGTAATGATAAAATGACAAATTTAGAGAAACTATCTGCAGAAGCCGATTTGAAAGAGTTGATAATAGTTAAGTCTTTTAATTACTGTCAACTCCTCATTCCATAAATAAACTATTTGATTTTATAACAATTTTGGGTCGTCCTGTATTTCTCACTCTCTTCTTCGGAATAAAAAAATATAATATTAAAGATGATAAATATCCAAAATAATGTGGCAACAAAAAAAGAAACATGAATCTTTGAAAAGTTGCGACTAAGAGTAGAGAGAGGGCTGAAGCGCGCAGCCAGCACCAACCCTCCAAGTATCAGGGCTCGTCAAGTCGTCACATCAATACAGTTAAATCACACATAGATGGATTCTCAACGAGTACATAATATAAATTTAAAAAAACAAAAAGTAATGGAACCAGTTTAAAGGCAGGCAATGTCTTAGCTTAGATAATCGATTCAGCACTGCGGTATCAAATTGTGAACACATGTGTGTAGGGTTTATGATTATATATTATAGAGTACAAAAATGAGAATTTTGTTTGATAGCGGTGGAGGAGTGTGGGTATTCATGTTACATATTATAAATTGAAATGTGGTTACATACGTGACGCTGCGTGGACCCTTGGTGCCGCGGGCGGCGGTGGGCGGGGGTGCGGGGTGCGGGAGGGACCCCATCACCTAGTCCGAAGGTAGTCGACGCACTAGATTCTGATTAATTAACTCTAAACGCCGGTTTCACAAATGAAACGATCTAATGACTGACTGATAAAATTACTCATCTAAATCGTGAGCTCCGGTTGACCTACACACGACTAGCCACAATATGAAATAATTAATCTAATAAGAGGTAACAACGAAATTCATAAGCAAATTCATCAAATATTTAAATCGATTTTTTAGTAATCAGATGTTCCGTTTTAGAAAACAAAGAAATTAAATCATTTTCAGACCAATATCTTTATGAATAATACATAAAAAAAGATTGGCAATATTTTTCAAGTATTCAAATTTTTTAAAAAGATATGTATGAAAGTTTTTTTGGGCATCTATAGGGCTTACAATCTGTCATAGGCTGCCTTAAGGAATCACCTTCCACTCAAGACCGATCAACACATTTATCAAATTTTGGAAAATTATTGTTATGTTATTTACATAACTCGGTTACAAATGATAAAAAATTTCCTAAAAAGAGTTCCGTACTTTTCCAAATATATAGCATCATCTTAATTAAAGAAAAATTGGTTAGGTTACAAAAAAAATCGAAATCAAACATTATTTATAGAAGTCTACCAGGTAGTGGTTTATACTAATTTAACTAACACTCGGTTATAATGTCTAACCACAAAGTTAATACTTTAAATAATAAAAAATTATTTAAAGAACTCATTTTTAAAAATCTAACAGATGCAAATATTAAAAAGTCTCATATGAGATATAACACCCGAACTGAAAGCGATTAAATATTTTATAGCATTTTGATGAAAACGTGCATTCGAGGTGGCAAAATTACATAATTGTTTCAGCTCACGTATAAAACCACAATTTTTATGATAGGATTTGTAGGGTTAATATTTATAGTTATAAATATATATATATATATATATACATATATAATACAAAAAATACGTAAGTTCAAGTCTACAGATGAATAAAAAAATTAGATTTACGTTAGTACAGAAAATTGCCAAAATATTCGGACGCTCAACACTGAAAATAAAATGATGCACTATAATAATATTCAAATGTCTTTAATTCAACTTCTCTGTATGCTCCCAATATATAAAAACATGCCATGCTCGTACGAACAATTTAAGTTGTATCAAAACTGTAAGTATTTTATTGTCAAAGTGAATTCTACTTTTATCGGATTTTATTTAAAAGCACATGTTTTAATTACGTTCAGTATAATAAAGTATGTAATTCCTTATTTTTAAAAACAAATATTGTTGAATACATTTTGTCCATGTTGTGATTAATTCTGATTGCAGAATAAAGTGCATGATTTATGTTTTTGTATGTTTGTTCAAAATGATATATTCCACCGCGGAAAAATGGGTTAAAAATGTATATGTCGTATGTACAAATGTAATCGTAATGTATAAAAAATGCAAAGATTAATAAAATATCTATATTAAGTTTAAAAAATATTAAATATGGTGCATTTTGTTAAAACATATATGTATTTATATTTTCATAAAGCTTACACACATCCAGATAATTGGCTATTTTCAAAAAATTGTGTCTACTACATGAAGCCAAATCGATTCCCAAGAAAGACAAAACACGCTACGGAAACAAAATAATGGTCTGTGCCCTGGAGCATTCCCGAACAACGTTCGTTTTCATTTTTACCAACACTTTCCAAGCATTGTTTTTACCAACACACTTCAAGCATTGTTTTTACTAACACACTTCACACTGAGCCTCTTCACTCTTCATTCTTTAATTCATACTCGTCAACCAGCATTTTCACTGAATATTATAAATTAAAAATCTTTAAAATAATAACAGTAGTATTTTATTACGTTTTAATATTTGAAAAGATTGCTCGACGAGCAAATATTATCGTAAAGTCTCATCGAAGTGAAATAACAACTCCCTTTTTTCAATGAAATATTATTTTTCATCTGACGAAGATGAACGCCATCCTCGGTAAATATTTGAAACATTTGAATCCTTAAAAATGGAGTTTGAATAACAAATCAGGTGAAATACCGGGACAGTTTCATCTCTGACTAAGCGCTTAACTTTTGGGCTATTTGAACTGACAAACGAGCGTGGAATATTTTCCAAGTTTTGTTCACGCTGGGCGACTTTTCAACTTTAAAGTAATCTGTGTGCCGACTCTGGAAACAGCGGCAACTATTTACAAACCTCAAACGTTAAATTATCGGTGTTGAATTTGTGGAAAGACAAACCAAACTACGATACACTAGTATTTCGGCACCGTCTCTAATAGGACCTATCATTTTATAAGAAGAAAATTTGCTTTGCAAAATCTTTACATTTTGTTAAAACATCATTCTTTAAACTTCGCTTTAGGGAAATCTTTTGTCTTTATATTAACTTTACAACATAAAACACTGAGACATTGTGGGAGATTAGATATTAAAGAAATTATCAATTAAGTCAATATTAATTGCTATATACCTTCGTGCATCACACATTCACTTATGTTCGCATCTATTATTTACTTCAAAAATATTTTGTATTGTTATTAGTGTTGAAATTTATGTTTTGATTTAACTTAACCAAACATTATAAATTTTCTTGCAATTTCACACAGAGC
This sequence comes from Agrypnia vestita, assembly GCA_016648135.1. Taxonomy (NCBI): domain Eukaryota; kingdom Metazoa; phylum Arthropoda; class Insecta; order Trichoptera; family Phryganeidae; genus Agrypnia; species Agrypnia vestita. Next base: position 77,683 of record JADDOH010003233.1, on the reverse strand, counting down.
AACGAACAAAAACAATTTGAGAGAATTTGTTAAAACATCTATCACAATGGATGGTTCGTTACAATCACTGGTTAACTCGATTTGATCTTTCCATTAAAATATTTTCGTATGTATTTAGAAGTTGAATATAATTCCATAAATATTCCGAGACAAATACCAATATAAAGTAACCAACCACGTCGATTGTTCAGACAGCATACGAAAGATCGTGTGGACGTATCAAAATGAAAGTGACCGATACACAACAGCGATGTAAATAAGAATAACAGAGTTGGGAACAGAATGGAGTAGTCGTGGGTGAATTGTAAAGGTGGGGTGAGGTGTACCTAACAGAGGTATAGCATCGGACACTTGAGGTAGGGTCTCGGCCACCAGGTTCAGGAACACCGTGAGGGACAGGAGGATCGTCACCCCTGAAACATTTCACAAGACAAATCTCAAATCCCAGACACATTTCTCGCCTGCGCTCCAGACGCTCCAGGTGGACGCCCTCGGCTCCAGAAGCTAAGGAAAAATAACATTTTATACAAAATTTTATCTTAACAAGTAACATTTTTATTCAATTTTCTTTTTCAAATTAAACTAAAAAGAATAATATCAGTGGCAAATAATCATGTTTTGTTGTGTTTTAGAAGTAACATTATATTAATATCAGATAATGTTATTGATATTGATATATTAAAAAAATCATGATAATGGCCATAGCTTTTTCGGAAAGATAATTTTATGCCATTAGTGTTTAAGAATGATTACGATTTTCGAAATAAATGTGCACAATTTGCAAGAATTGTTCTGATGTATGTATATCTGGTGTAATATCCTATGTGATTTTTAGAAAAAAATATTAATGCGTTTTATAAAATTTGTGTTTATCCGTGCAAAATAACAAAATATTTCTATATGGAATTAACCAATACGTTGCTTTGAAATCATATATTATTTGTATAAGATATATGTGTGTACATAACAATATGATTTATTTAAGTTGTTACGTATCAGTTTCTGTAGTATTGTACCATTTGCTTATTATTCCTATGTAAATATATGTGTGTATTTTAAAAATAAATCGTTAATTATCGTAAATCATTATACTTTTCGTATAATTATTATTTACAGATGTACTAAAGCTAACTGATTTTCTACCAAAAAATAAAGAACTTTAAAAGTAACATTTTATATAAAAGATTTTCCTCAAGTGGTCCATTATCTCAAAAACTTTCAGCTTTATTTCAATTACTCTGACTATTTGCCGAAGGTGGCTGCGATAATCCATAGAAAACGAGAGAGATGTAGAGAGATTCTACCTGAAGCTGTAGAGAGATAAGTGGGGGAGTTTTTTAGGGAGTAAATCGTGATCCCGCGGCCGTATAAGCCGGTGTGGAGATGAAAGCTATTCGTGGCTTGTCGTCAGGTTACAGGAATTTGGGGTTGAACGAAAATCAGGGCTGGCAATCGTCCAGAACAGAAGCGCGTAAAGAAGGATTGATGACAGCGAATATAAAATGTATATTTATAACTGAATTTGTTATTATTCAATACCTTCAAACACTAATTCATTTCTTTGTTAGATTAAAAACATACGAGAAAATGTTTTATTTGCATTTATCGTTACTTAAAATCTCAAAAAATATTCGCATAGAGTAATTTATTTAAAAAAATTTTACGTAAACATTTTACTGTGAATCACTTTTTTCATAATACTTAATAAATTTTATTTTCCGAATCTTAACCTCCACGTGATAACCCTGGAGAAAGCAATTGGGATGGAATTTCAGAATATATTCCTATCACGCGCTGGACGTACATGAGTTTAACTGCGATATTATCTATTTGCAGAACAAACCAAATTGACGCCCAATTTGGTTTCATATTCTTTGAACAATTTGTTTAAAAATACGAGAAAGATAATACAAGATTGGATAATAAAATAGTATGAAATTGGCAAGTACGGCCTTAAAAGCTAAAATGTACAAAAACTTTACAATAATATATATATATATATATATAATATATATATATATATATATATACATATACATTTTTTGGGACTTTATAAATGTAAATATTTTAACGTTCAAATTTATTGATTTTATAACTTATATTGATTACGATCACATTTTTCCGTGAATGTACACGAGTCGAATGCGTTACGCATTTCTTTATTTTATTTCATGACTAGGATCAAAATTGTAAACCAATCTGATGAAATTTCAAATCAGTTAATAAAATAGCAAAAAGGCCTTCGAATATATTAACATGTTACCTAAAATCAACCGCCGTTTCAAATGCGAAGCGCTTTCTGTGAAAGTTGGGTTCTTATTTACAGGTAACATTAAATCTGGTTTAACGTGCTACCCAGTGAACACCCATGCCCCCATTTCCCCTTTCAACCGAATCCCCGGTTTACCCCCCGATAAATTCAGTCTCAAAAAATAAAAATGTCGTCCAAACTCATTGTAGAATGTGGATAAAATTTACCGTTTATTTTTCACTTTCAAATATTTAAAAACAATAAACAAATATTTTATTTTTAATTCTAGTCACGAATTCAATAAACTGGGTTTTGATGCAATTATTTTTAAATTAAGTACAAAATCTAAATATCTAGATGTTTTGAAATATAATTTTTATCATAACACAAATACATGTATTTGATAAAAACAACCTTGACGTCAGAATGATTCTCAAGGATATATAATTTTTATTTAATTATCGTGAAAATAAGGAGCGCGCATGGAAACAAAAACGGCCAATTTTGCCTTCGTATTTCAAAGCCTGATCAATAGAAATCAAAGCAATCCCATTACAAATTAGATCAAAACAGCTGTTCACGAAAACGGTTTCTACGCTTTGCTTCCAGAATATTAAACAAGAATAAAGAAACTCTCTTTTCGTACATAAATATTTTTAACATTTTCCTATTCATTTATAATGAATCTCCAATGGGGCTGTCGGAACAACCTGTACTGAGAGAATACACAAACGTGATTCCGATACAAACCCAATAGCGGGTGAACGCGAGTCACGTGGTGATGTATCCCCCTTACGATAGATTGAATTTTCTCTATTTAACATCTCGGCAAGTCCCGCAACCCTCCGGGAACATTCGATCTTTCCCCCGCTACTCGCCGTGTCTTTTTTACGGACGACATTTCTTTGGACAGAATGCTTAAGTCGTAAAAATGCGACTTTTCGTATGGGATCCGTTTGCTGGAATAATCGCCTTACTGGGTGAAAATGATATTAAAATATTTTAAATATATTTTAAACAACGGCGAAAAATGCACTATATTCTTTATTTGAATTAAGCTGGAAAAAACTTGGTTTAGTCTTATTGATAGTCTTATTAATAATGAATAATAATTAGTGTAATCTTATGTTAATTTTATACTTACGACATCGGCAGCATTTTGCGATTGTGAAATAAAATGTTATTTTAAAAATACTTTGGCATTTCACCATTTGGATCTCGAGTAAAACTCCGGTGGACATAAATGCATTCTGGTGCGCTCGTAAAACGTTTATATTTAAAAGTGCGCCCACTCGATGCGACCCTCGTGTCGTGAAGCGGGTAAAGTTTTCCTCCAAGTATCAATGTACCCCGCTACAGCGGCGGAGCCTCCCTCCCCCGACCACCTCACTGACACAGAACTAGACGAGCGACACCATCTTACAATACAAAGGGAACACTGTACGAACAAAACCTTAACATATTCACAATCACGTGTAACAAAAACACTTCATCAGCGCGAACAGAGGGAGAATATCGGTCCGGATAGTTCTTTCCTCGTTTTTCAGAGACGCTTCGAGTCAATTTCAGTTGTGGCGAATGTAAACACACCCAAGTTTGACGGGAGCCTTCATTTCTTTGTGTTCTCGGAGAACTAAAAGTTTACAAGACAGCATTAACCCGAAGTGCTCTCCATTAATAAAGAGAAACGTGGAGAGCGAGCGGAGCTGCTTTTCAGTGTATTTTATTTGTTGCCAAAGGATTGTGTCAATATTAGTGTCCCTTCTGTCGATTGTCAAGTCTAAAGTGAAATGAAATTGAAGGGTAGCTTTAAGTTAAATAAAAACCTAACGACAATTTATTATTTCTACTACGTATATTTTTCTTGTATTTATACGAACTAATTAATTTGAATATCTCGTTGTTTCACCCATTTTTATTTAATATTTATTTATATAATGTTCAAAGCTAGATTTTATTACCAAAATTCCCGACGTGGCTCTGATCTAAAAAATCATTTTGTGTAACGTTCACGCATTTAAATAAACACAAAGAAACATGCGCAGCGCTCGTTGATGATTGCCGTCACTTCTTATCGGAGTGCGAGTGATGGAAATCATAACCGGGGATTAGCGAGACCACGCCTTCTGGCCACAGCTTCTCGGCTCATCATCGCCCATAAATCTTCTGACAGGAGCGCGTCCTCGCTCTGCACGCCCCGACGCCCGACCTCCGACCCGCGTTCTTATTTCCTTCCCGACCTCCGCGAGTACTTCTTTTCCCTCCTTTCCCGATAACCCCATTCCACTGACACCGTTTTAACGAGGGATATTGATTTTGAAAATTTAACTCACCCGGGAAACAAAGTGAAACTCGCTCGATAAACACGAATCATAATTTCAAATTTATATACCTTGTTTAAGGAAAATGACAAGAAAACTTCCAAAATAAACTCCCAGATGTAAATATCGTCTCAAGTTTTCTTAACAGTGACATTTCGGTATTTCGCCATCTGAATTGAATTCATCTCGGATGTTGGCGGTTGAAGTGCGAAATTCTTTGAAGAGAAATCAAATTGTTTTATTTGTTTATAGATTCTTAGTACTTCATGTTGCTGCTGATATATTTCGCCTCTCGTTTGATCGAGTTAACAACATCCATCCGAAGCGATATTGTCCCCCTGATCTTTCGAGAAGTTTGGCCCGCAGCTGTACCTATGAGCGGAACAGCATCGGAAGTAGTCGGCATTTTTTCGGCAACCAGATTGAGAAATACTGTGAGAGACAGCAATATTGTGACACCTGCAAAAAATGTTAAGACATCTAGCAATGTACGTAAGGCTTCACAGATAATGAAAAAGAGTTTTCAGTCAATGACACGTTCATTTCTCCATTGCTCTACCGAGAAGCTCATTTAAATTTTTTTTACATACGCCTTTGATATTTAAGTGGGTTTTCGCAAACAAAAAAATGCATTGTGCTTACTCTCGTAAAAGTACAGCTGCATTTTTGATAAATGAAAAAATTTAAAATTCGATTCGTTCGTTGAAATTTCGAGTAATTTTTTTTTCATATCAATATATTCAACTATACCTAAGGTGCGGCATGCAAAATTTCATGAGAATCGCCACTCTACCGATAGTCAAAACACCTTGAGCCACTTTGACAAGTTTGTTCAGCATGCTGCCATTGTAAATATCACAAGGGAGAGTTTTATTTTTCTCCATAGTGTCATTTGAAAATAATATGCATTTGGAACCAGAATATACATATATTTATTGTACAGTATGTTAGCATTTTAGTTTGAAAATATAATACTTAAATTCCAACTTACGTCGGATACCAGATCCATAATTTTGTAGTCAGGATGGTCAGAAGTAGTATGTAGTAGAATAGTCAGAACATCTTCCCTTCGGTATCTAACGTAGGGAGTTGATGTCCCGCTAGTATGTTTTATATTTATAACAGGGTTGTGTTTTGACTAATATATATTCATAGTATCGTAATCAACTATTACTTTGTGGTTATTCAGTTTAAATTAAATTAATCACAAAAATTCAATTTAAGCCATTATACTCTTGATAACACCAACCGGTTTCTTAACTGGTAAACTGCAAACTAAACATTGCAAAATATGGCCAATTATATTTTTTAGCAATTTGTTTTTGTATGTACTAATCGTATGCCGTTATTTTCAATTTTCTTTTATTATCTGTTTTGAGTGTATTTTTTTAAAATTATTTCTGTTTTAAAAATAATTTCAATTTTAATGTCTATTTCTTAATTGGGAACATGATATAACCATTCCATTTATTTGATTTATTTCGTAATACCTACCTGACTCTAATTTTATTTTATTTTAATTAAAGAGACACCTATAAAGATGTTGATAATGCATACGTTTAATATTAGAAATGGCTATGTCAAGTCCCGAATTAAGAAATCCAACATCTATCTATGTGTCTTCTTAATTAAAATAAAGTAAAATTATTGTCATTTATATGATAATATATGCATTTAATACAAGAAATGGTTATGTCAATTTCCCAATTAAGAAATATACATAAAAATAAGAAGAAATTAAAGGAAAACCAAAATAGACAATAAATGAATATTAAAAAAAACTAACCCATAAAAACCAAGTTTTAACAATACTCCCTTTCTCATTTTCGAGTTTCGTGTCTACCATATGCATCGTAATCTCCATAAAACTTACTGATTTGTATGAAAAAACCATTAAAAATTTTAAAAATCCAAAATTATACTATAATTATTATTTTTTTAACGAAAATTTGATAGATCTTCTTGATCGTCGCCACGAGTCTACTTGCAAAGTTTCAGCTCTATTGGATCACAGGAAAAGAGAAAAGGGGAAAAGAGAAAATCAATCCAAAGTTTTTTCGTCAGACAAGCAGACGCCACGAGTTAAAAGAAAGGAAGTAATAATGCCATACAACAGGTACACACAAAAACAAATTTGCAATTTTGTAATTTTTAGTTTGTAGTTTACACCGACGAAGGAACGGTGATGTCAAAACCGGTTGGCGTTACCAAAAAAAATAGTGATTTAAACCAAGTCAATTTTTATGCTTAATTTAATTAAATATATTCATTAATACCTATTAAATTATTAAAAATATAACTATATTATAAAATTCTCTAATAAATGTATTTTTTTGTAAATAAGACTAAACTCACAGTACCGAAATTTAATTATTACACCCGTTAGGATAACTTTACATTGTCATATTTGGACATATAAATAGTTATATAAAATGATTTTGAACACTCTATATATATATTTTTAATGTCGATTTTTAATAAAATCTTCTGATTGAAGTCATCTAATTTAGTTTTTTATTAATGACACTGATAATACTTCGTAAAATTTTGAAATGTTTCTAATGTAAGTGATATGTTGATTCCACAGCTATTACAATATCACTTTTTATTTATAGCCTTTCTATAGAAGAAATCCAACGTAAATTGAATATCTCTCCAATGCTTTCTCGTCTCATACTAATAAATTAGTTACGACAACAAATTATATAAAGCTTCGGTAAATAATATGAAGGGTACTATTAGACAAGCCCAGGCCCGAAATAATAATTCAATTTAACTTGGACCGGATCAACTGCGAAACTTTTCTTCGCTAAATTTATTGCATAATTATTGCGGTAACCAGGAGAGAATATTATTTAAAGGAAAAAGACTTTGTTGCAAATTAGCCTACAGATTGTTTCTCCTTTTTTATATATTCTCGTAAGGATAAAATTAATGCGAAAAGTTTTTAGGTAAGTTATGTTAAATTAAATATACAAAATTCAGAGAAAAAATAATGTGACAAGTCTAACAACAGTGTTCAAAGTATTTCACGGTTTTTAAGATCTAGTGAGTTCGTTTTATATAATATATTTATGACTTTCTTAAGAATCACTTGTGAAGCGTTTATTTTTTTAATGCTTCAACTGAAAAATAATTTATATATTCATGGATAAATGAAGCGTTCTGATTTTTTACTCAATTATCCCGGTCTAAGATTGAGCAACGAAGCGAGAATTAATAAAGGCGGTATAAAACGGTGTAAATCCGATAAAAATACGACCATAAAAACTACCTCAATTAGATTTTTAAAACGTTTTAAAATGAAACAATACCATCACTTTTTCAGTGACTAATAAAGGTTTCTTAGGTACGGAAGGATATGGAAAATGAACGAATTTATTGAAAATGTTAACCATTTGTAAAAATTGTATCAGATATATTATATGCCTAAGTATTAAAAAATTTAAAATCCGGTTAGTTTATTATAAAAAGTTCAAACAATTTCAAACATAAAATTAGACCACTAGTACAATGAATCATATAGGGTTGTACAATTTTGAAAACAATAAGAGTCGTGACGTCACTCACCAAGAGTCAACTTTTCACCGGAGTCCGGCGGCAGTGTGAACCCCAAAAGGGCCATGGAAGAGATGAGGACGCAGGGCACGATCAGGTTGAAGAAGTAGTACAAGGTCCTTCTCCTGATCTGTATCGTAAACGTCACATCGACGTAGGGCTCGGGGCAGCAAGCGTAGGTTATGGTGTTCTTCTTCCCCGGCATTCCTGCGGTCAAATTCAATATCAGCGATCCAGTCTCCTTTAGGGATGGGGAAACATTAGGGCTTGTTGTTACAATAAACGGCAACTTTTCTATAATAAATAAATTTTAGAAAGTAGTTACACATAATGTAGATATCAATTTATTTGATAAATAACATACATATTGCAAACTTACATTTAATATATACATGTAATTACATTTAATTATTATACATATATAAGAATTCTTATCAAAGATGTAAGAGGATCCTGCTTTGGATCTGTGGACTAATCCCTTTATTCAACTCGTTTTCTGACAAAATATATATATAATTAATACATTGTCTGCAACGGTAATATTTCAACCTTCTTTAATTTTAAATAATTAATGTTAAATAATAAAAAAAAATTACATTATTGCTTTCTGACACTATACGTGAAAAACTATTTAATATTGACTAGTATAACTTGCTGCCAGGCCGCTGTGTGGCCAAGGCCAGTCTTTCTATAAAACCCATTTTTTAAATTAAAAATATAAATTGTTTAAGAAATATATAAAACATATGGTTACCCACATTACGAGTTAACTTAACAAATGAATACAAACATTCACCCTTTCAGTTATATTTCAAAAAAACATTTTAATACTTAATTTACCGTTCCGGCGAAAGCACATCTCTGTTTCATATTCAAAGAACGACTGCGTCTTCAATTCAATTTCATTTCAATTTAATCTATGAATAATATATACCTGATCGATTGTGTATTATAATATTTAATTCATTTTTGTGTATACTAACCCTGTTTATTCAACTCTTAATATACAGAGAGGAAACACGTAAAAATTAAAACATATCAATATCCAAAGCAATATTGTTCAGTATGGCGGTAGCTCTTCCAACAGGCATAACCACCGGCAGATTGGTCCTGTATATTGAAATGTGAAACAATCTATTTTGACGATTATCAGGAACGTAGAAAACAATGCTCTGCATAATTTCAGGATTGTCAGGACTCAACAATCGATAAAAATGCGTAATCAAATTCTCAAATTCATTCTAGTCTCTAAACTATTGTAATCAAGCGTATCCTGGGGAAATTCGCTCGGGTAATATAATACATAATGTATATAATGCCACATAAAGTATGCGATTGCAACATCGTGAGGCGCTTTTGATGATTCTGGGATTCGAAAATACTCGTTTACCCATTAATGTAAAAATAATGTAAATAAAGTAAAAGATCGACAAATAACAATAAGAATAGAAAACAATTTTATTAATATTTCATTCGCCCAAGCAAAAGCAAAGCATCAAGTATTTCATCAGTCTTCAATTTATTTAGTAACCAAGCGACAAATGACCTAAGTTTAGCCTCTTAACTTGTCAAAATTAGTAATAAAAGGTATTTTCTTCTGATATTCAGTTCGAGGTGACGACCTCGTTAGCCTCCATTATCATTTCATTTTTTGTCACAGATATGAGATTGAAATGATTCTGGTACCAACACTGACATATGGAAGTGAAGCCTGGAGCTGGCAGAAGAGCAACGAAAGTAGACTGAATGCAGTGGAGATCTTTCAGACGTGTGTTGAAATCCATTTATAAAAGGGTAAAGAATGAAGATTTTAGGAATGAATGAAAAGCTTATTTTAACATATTTAATAGAATCAAAAAAAGGGTCGCTCAGGTGGTTTGGGCACGTTGACTGAATAAATGAGGAAATAATGGTAAAGAAAGTTATATAACGCGAGTGTTGACGGTGCCAGAAAGAGAGTACAACCGCGGAAATATAAACTGATCTTTGAAAGGAGTAAGCAAGATAATAATCCAGGTGTATTTTAAGTATGCCACGGGAAGTCATGATTTTTGACCATATATGGCTGTAGCATGACCTTTTTTTGGCCGCGGCCTGTCGATTAATGCTTTTAATTTATTAGTTATTATAAATATTGTCCAGTTTACTAAAGGTTTTATATAAGTTATTTCCCTAAAAAAATTGCAGTCTAGAGTATACATTCTGATATAAATGAATAATAAAAACCCACATTTTCGTAAAAAAAACGCCGAAATATGCATTTGCAGTGAATGTTGGAATTAATTAATTCTTAAGTTGGAATTAGTGAAGTTTGCATTGTCTCGAGTGTCAATTAAACCGGCTAATACCGGTTATATGCCTTGTGTCCACCCTTTAAAGACTTCCGCACACACGTAACAATATACATATTTGTACAAATTCAATCTGATACAATTTGATGGCTTGAAACGCGGGTTAACATGCGCGCCTTTGGAGGTTAGCAACGTGTCCCGCAACGTTAGTGAGGATCCAGCAGCTATGTGATAACTTGTACTGTCAAATCTCCTTATTTTCCCTCTGCTTCAAGTTCCTCCCGTGTATTAAGAGCGTCCCCTTCTTGGCTGCTGTCTTTAATTAACCTGTGAAACCCAATTTAGGTACTTCCCCGCCACCCCGTACCCTGACATCTTTAACAAATTAAACAGAGGCACCTGCATCACTTTACATATGGGAAACAATTAATTTTGACATAATATGCGCGACGCTAAATGGCGCAATTTATGAGGCTATTCGCAAACATGGAACGTTTTTAATGAAGTTGTATGATTGGTGTACGTGATTATTTTTATTTATCACTGAATAAATTATGAAAAATGAAAACCGTAATATTTTTCACTTACGTGAAATGTAAAATTTGTTAACCCGATATTGCATACGTGGATTTCGGAATAATGTTGGTGCTACACTTTGACAGTATATTGCCTGGTTTTGTACATTGTTTAAATTACTTTTGATGTTTATAATGTTGACTTTCTGGTTGAGCGCAATTTTTTTTTTTAACTTTACAATTTGATTATTATTTTTGACCGGTTTCAACACCAATGAATCTTCGTTAAGTTGTTTATTGTTTGTCTGTCCTGACGAGGATACAATAGTTTTAATAAAATAAAAGCGTGCTTTATACAATGTTTGATAGTATTTTCAAATTAGTTATAAAAAGTTATATAAACAATAAAATAAAAATTTATTTAACCAAAACAACAAAATTGATATCAATAAGTTGAAAACATTTGAAGTATTTGTAAATTGAATATTTATTCTTAATTGTAGTAATTTTGTAATAACGGAGGGGTAGCCTTTTATAAAATATCATTGCAAGTGGCCAAAAATATTTTCTTACATTAAGTAAGGAATTTAAAAGTAAAATTGAAGATAAGATCAAAACCTACCCCCTCGCACATGAATGTAAGAATGTTTTCTTCTAAAAGGGAGTGGATTATAAGTGACTGTCTGGTGAGTGGTGATATAAAATATGAAGCTTCTTTAGAGATTTTCTGAAGATGATCTCTTCTTCCCTTGAACATTTTTGGGATCAGAAAAATAATACTATCTAGCAATTTATGAATACTATACACTTGAAACATTTTTGCCGAAATCATGAATAACAATTTTAACAAAAATATACCTTAAATGTGTTTTTAATTGTATCGGGTGTGTTTTGGAGGCATAGAACTTTAAAATGAAATAAAATACATAAAAATTGTAGAAACGGCCATGGTATGGAATTTATTAGAAAGATAATTTCATGCCATTAGTGCTTAAAACAAAATGGAAGAGGCAGCAGTGGAGAGAAACAGGCTAAGGAAGAAGAAGAGAAGAAGAGAAGAAGAAGTGCTTAAATATGATAACGATAAAATTATTTTCGAAATACATTTTGTACAATTTGCAAAGGTGTCAAATAGAATATCACTGGAAAAAGGGTCAACAATTTGAAAAACAAATCTCTAAAAAACAACTTATGTTTATTTATAACACTAATATATTTCCAATAAAGCCAGTAGGTATAATGGCCATTACTATATTTTTAATATATTTTACTTTATTTTAAAGTTCCTTACCTCTAAAAACAGCCCCTAAAAACACATTCATATCAACGAAGAAATATGATTATAATAATTTAAATATGATTATCAAATATAATACAATTAAATATCTAATATAATTTGAATTCACACATATCTGGAGATGATTCAGGTGCCGTCGAAATTTCTCTTTTCTTAAATTCTTCATTTTAATATTTTCTACTAAGATTAGAATGCAAAAGATGCAAGCTCTATTTTCAGACGGCGAAAAAAAAATTGAATCCATTCAGCGGCATAACTAGAAAACCCTACAATTTATCCTCTCCAGGCTCCATTTTCTTTTCAATTTAGTTCTAGGGCATTTATCACTCCGACCGGATTATATCGGAATCTATTTAACAGACCTGCAGCTGCGGCTTTGTACAAAGCATCCGTTTGCGCCAACTGTTTCCCAGGGGAAAATAATGTACCCGGCTACACTTTTTTGTGCATCTCTTATGTGCGATTACGTAACGTTATTCACTTCACACGGCTGAGTTATTATATTTTAGTCTGTTTAACATAAGCCGGGTGTGGTACAGTTCCAAATTACTATCTTACTTATGTCTCCAAAAACAATTTGCATACCGCGAATATGCCGATAAACACATTTCATAGAAGAGTAAAAGTGCCAGGAAATTATTTATATTATATCATATACTAGCCGAGACATTATAATTAAGCTGAAAATTGATGAATGGAAAACCTTTTTTTTTTTTGAATTTGAAATCTAAAACTAAACATAATAAAAAAATAATATGAAAATGTGAAGACCGTGTAAATTTAAGCTATGCGTATTGTCATGTGACGCGCTGATTGCGTATCACACTCTAATTATCTAAACTTTTAATTCCAGCAAGTTAAGAATTTACGGACCAACAGACAGACAGACAAATAAATTATTATATTTTTATTTTCTTCCGAATTTAATTCTTTATTATTTTTTCATTTATCGTAATAAAATTTTAAAGTAAAAAAAGTATAAATTAACATACACCTACACTATAAAAAATATAAATTTTTCTCCTCCATAAAAGTCGAAATCTTGTATATAGCGAAGAGTGTACGTTTACCTATAGTAATAATAACTTATTACTTATATGCAAAAGATAAAAAAATTTATGTTGAGAGTGGAGATATAATGACCACATCTTATTGATAAACAATATAATTTACAAATGCAGTAAAGAAAAAAGGTTAAAAGTGAACAATGGTATAGTGTAGGTACAGGACTTTAGTATGATTGGATGTAGAGAAACACAATTATCTCGCAATCACCTTTATGTAATTGGCAGGACATCTTAACGTTCATAGTCCATGCAAGGATTGTAGGCTAAATTTTAAATGTAGAACTAAATGAATTATTCCATGATTCTTTCAATTCTTATAAAAAAAAATGTTTCCATTGCTTTGACATCACTCGCGGAACAGTGTAATAATAGTTAGAGAAATAAGTCTAAAAAAATATAATATTCAAACACAAACCTACAATAGATACATGATTCAAGCAGGTGTCGGGAAGGGTTTGCGGGATTCTCTCAAATATAGCTTCGGTCTCTGGGATTGTCACCAATATAATTCCTTTTCGATATTTGAGGAGTCATAATGACAATTTTATTTGTAAAATGTTTTAACAATGCTTAGATATTCTGGTTCGTAAAATTTAATAATGAAAAGTCTTTGCTGGCGGGATAAAAATATAAAAAAGTAACTCGATTGAAATCCAAGGGCCTAAGATTTTATTAAGGGAACAAGTTGACACATAGGAGGCAATGTGATTACATAAAAAATATAAATTGCCCATTTAGAGCAGCACAAGACCAAAGACCATGGAGGCGAAAGTTTGAGGAAGTCAGTGCTCGATTTGGGTAACAACTCATTAAAAAATAAGAATTTAACCATAAAATTAAAAATGCCTACCCATATTATTTATTCTCCGTTAATGTTTTAAATGCCAAATTAAGTACCTTTGAAAACATGAAAAGCTGACCTCAGCAACCTCTCTTGGAATACTTCCACGTTATTTTTCATACCTCGGTGGGCCGAAAATGAATAGTATATTTTTTAAATTAGAAAGGCAACGTGAAACGCGTCAAACATGTTGTTACATAATTTGTAAACGTCAGCCATTGCCCACACATTCACACATACCAGTCAGATAAAAAAACACGTGGGCATTTTTTCCTAAAATATTTTAGGTATTTTACTATTAACAGTATTTTACTATTAACAAGGTGATCTATTTTTTTCGAGCATTTTTTTCCTATAATATTTTAGGTATTTTACTATTAACAATGTAATCTAAGCTTTCTATGCATTCGAAATACATATAGCACTCCTAGTCTTAAACCATGACTAGTCATTTTTTTTCATTTTGAGTTAATAATACAGAAATATTGAAAACATTACTAAATACTTTGTCAAAAAATGTTATAACTCTAAATGAACAAATTTTCAATATAAAAAATAATGTCTTAATTTTCATTGCTCATTATATGTGATATTTCGAGATAATGCTATTTTTAGTTGATAGAATCGAATTTTAATTAATATTTAGTTGCAATGTATTTGCATTTATTTATTTATATTCGTATGTTTAAGTAATAGAAGACAAAGCTCAAACTCAAAATGAATTTAAAAGTCGTTTATTAATTTCACTCGAAGAAAAAATCCTTGGCATGTCTGTTATTTTGGAAAAATAATTGAAAAAATATGTTTTTGTTCTTATTGTCAACGTTCTCAAAGAAATTTTATCTTAATGTGTTTGTTGTATATATAAAATAATACCTACATGATGAGTTATCTCAAATTTGCTTGATGAAAATATTTGTTTTTCTTGTCTTTGCGTCTTATAATATCCCAAATAGTATATGTAAGTACAGTTTTCTTCTAATATTTTACATTATAAAATATGACATTAAAAATCCAAATTTTCGTGCATAGAAAAATATAATGGTTGGCTACCGGTAAACTACACCTTCTTAGATATTTTTCTGAGAGTTAAAACTTTGAATCCAATTATCTCAGAATGCCATTTTTTAACATATCAGAGTCTAAGAATAGGGATGCGATATATATGTTTGATTTCATAACTACTATGGATTCACTGTACACGTACACTAATTGTGTAGACATATTTGTACTAGTAAGCAACGTGAATCCATTAATTAAATCTTGCTAGAACATTACCGTAGGTTAATGATAGAAAGCCATCGAGGGCAATTGTAATGTTTAAATAATTAATAATAATAAGTATTTTTTAAATTTTGCAAACTAACTCCCAAGCCATCCACCTGTATCCTTAGCAACGGTGGTCCTACAAGTAAACAAAATAATGTTTGTTACTCTAATAAATCTAAATCTAATTTTATATATATAACTGTGACGTATTATACCAATGTGTCTTGTCTTTTTTTAACTCATATTTTAATGCTTATATTATGTTTGAAATTCATATTTTTAATTTTTATAATCATATTTTAATGCTTATATCGGAATCTTTCACTGCTTATACCTATTATTGCTTCTCATACATGTACTTTATATTCATATATTTTATATTTTACTGCTTATTTACGATATTGTTTAATGTATATACTTTTTGATTTTATGCATTATTTTTTTATGTAAAAGCCTTTATTGGGCGTAAAGAAGTAAATAAATAAATAAATAAGAGATTCGTATCGAAGCCGCGTGAAACGAGTCGTTAATTGTATTTTTACACAAAGTAGACTGACCAAAAGATGCGTATCGACCACTTTCATTAAATTACTCAAAGAGGGTCAAAGTTTTGCCCTTATACACGATGGATGCATGTTTACGCACTATAATATATTATTTTAAGGAAATGCCTTTTTTGATAAGATGCAAAAACTGTTTGTACTTTCATTGCCTTCAAGTCTTTTGAGTCTCGATTATATTGCAATATTGTTTGAGAATAATACTAATAATAATTGGATCATTTATATAGCTCCGTTTCTAAAACTGTTCACTGTTGTTGTATCAGAAAGGAACAAAATATATAAGTCATTGGTTATCTATCTGCGTCTATCAATTTTCGTTGTTGCTTATCGGCTAAAATAGGGTTTTAAAGGCTCTGAAATCATTAGTGGAGAAGCCGCGGATGAAGATAATGTGCGAGGGTGGATCAGCTAGATACAGGATGAATACAATTCGCCCCAACGCTAAGCATTTCAAAGTTTATTTTTGTATTTTATCAGCAAATCTCCTATGTATTTCAGCTTTATACTACATGAAGTTTTTTTCAAGTCAATGAAATTGATCAACTAGTTTTTATTAAATTTTTATGTTGTAAAAAATAAGATTATACAAAATATTTGGTTTTTGTAGACTTACAGGGAACGATATTACAATATTATTAAAATGACGAAAAAAATGTCAGTAAAATGTATCTCATAATTCTTAAAAAGAGACAAACGTTATCTTGTACTTGGAAATCTCCATATATATAGGACTTTTCATATAAGCTTGCAATTGAGTTAGTGTGGGTACAGTGCGTAATATACGTATTGTTTCGTTGTGTTAAGTTTACGAATATGACCTTCTCATATCCGTAAACTTTACACAACGAAACAATGCGCATACTAAGCACTGTACCCACACTAACTTAATTGAAAGCTTATATGAAAAGAACTTTACTTATATTTTTTATTTTATAAGTTATTACATTTATTGCAGTCAATTTTATGCTTAAATTATTGGTGCTAGATAAGAATTTACAAATTAACATTTGAGTGTTTTGAAAAAACAAAATCTGTTTTAGAAGAGATTTTAGATGCAAAGCACAATTTGCCTGTGCCTCGTTCCTTCTTTTATTATTATTATTATTATCATCATCTGTATTGACAGGTCAGTCCTTGTCTTGTGACGAGGACGTCCAGCTCTCTCTCCATCTCATTGGTGGCCTCCCTGGCGGCCGGCGCCCCTCTGGAATCCCGCGAATCACGGCTCTGGGAAGTCTTGTCTGGTCCATTCTCTCGATATGGTCTCTTCAGAAACGCCGTCTCTACTTGCTCCATCGTACAATGTTTTATATGTCGCAGGTTCTGCGGATTTTCGCATTGGATACTCTGCCTCTGAGGGTCTTGCCCGCAATAGATCTCAGGGTCTTCATCTCCGTAGTTCTGAGAAGGTGTTTAGGTCTCACCGTGTACGCTCTTGCTTCAATACCATATTTCATGATTAGTCTTATGCATGTTTTATATATTCTGACTTTGCTTTCTACTTGCATATGCTTATTCGCTCATACAGTGTCTCTTAAGCAAGCGGAGATAACCGCAGGTTTGTTTGTCTGATCGTTAAGTGCTGATATAAACGAAATAAAAAATTTAATTTATCGTACTTAAAGCTCATTTCCAGGTTCAAAATTTCCCCTTAATAATGTGACAGTAACTACTTTCTAATCATCCGCCATTTTACTGTACTTCTTCAAAATTTCTTCATTGTGTTGCAAAGCTTTCAGAATCTTAGCTTATTGAGTAATTTTTTAAAGAAATGAATTGGGGTTTCATCGACATGATTGCGAATTGGCAGCCTCATGCTTTATAACTTTTAAAAAACATCTTTATTAAATCTAGTGACGGAGAAGATATTTTTGTTGAGACAAAGTAGAAAAATCGTAAGTTTTTCTCATTTGAGAAAATCTGTTTTCGAAATAAAAAACAATTTTTTACGGTGTTCTTATAGTATATTCCTAATATTTTTTTTACTAAATTTCAATTATTTTTATTTTTAACTTAAGAATAACTAATTATTTACTTAAAATTTCCTAAAAAAATTAAATCTTTGAATATATTGCCCAATCGCTAAACATGCATTTGTAGGTCCCGAGTTGTAGGTAGGGAGGTCTCGAATAATTTAAAATCTATATTGGCGAATAAAAATATTGAAAAGAATTTTTGACTTTTCTTTGATTGGAGATGTGCATTTTACTTTAAAGACATAAATAATTGCGTTAATATTCGTAAACGTACTTTCAAATATATTTTTTTCTGGTCAGTTCGATTAGTTATAAGTTAATTAAAAACTTTGTATTGACTTCTTGGAGTAACTTTACGTCTACCGGTTTTGATTCCACTGTATCTTTATCAGAACGGAAGCATACTAACTATCCATTACTTATTCTAGCAAACAAATCAAACAATAAATTAATAATTATCTCCAACCACAAACTTAACGTTATAAACATCAAAAATATTTCTATAAGTGTTCAAAATCTCATCAAATTCGACGAATACGACGAAGAAGAATATCCCTATAAAATAAATTATCATAGACATAAGTGAGAAAAGCAACTAATCTCATTATTATTGGCAAAGATTTATTATATATTTTTCAACCAAATTACGAAGTTTCCTTATTGACAAATTCTCGAAAAAAAAATTGGGGAAAAGTTAAGCAATCCGATAATCTCTCCGCTTTATGAAAACTCGATGAGTCGAAGACCTTCCCGATACAGAGAGGGTTCCCAGGGTCGGGCCGGGGTGGAGGTCTAATATGGAGAAAGACTTTATGCCCCGAGGAGGGACTTTTTACTGGCAAAACTTGTAAGCAAGGAAAGTCGTTAGCGTTGTATAGGCTAATGGCCGCGTAAATAAGTTATTTATTGGATATCGCCCGCGGCACCGAATTTATGCGGCTTGAGTTAATTATCCATCAACTTGGGAATATATAAAAGTCAAATAAGAAATATCTCGAGGAATTACTCGTCAGAATACAAAATATTTGTAAAAATATGCATGGTTTATATTCATCATCTAAATATAACAAATTCTATGTCTGTCCGTCCATCTGTCCGTCTGTCTGTTGGTCCGCAATCTTCGTAACTTGCCAGAATGAATTAGAATGTGACACCCAATCAGCGGGCGGCTCAGACAACACGCAGGGGTCGCCGAACCAAATTACACTGTCTTGACATTTTTATATTATATTTAGTTTTGAGTTTAAGTGAATAAAGTTAATTTAAGAAACCAATGGTTTTCTATTCATGATTTTCTTCTTCAAAATCGTGCAATTATTATGTCCCGTGATTTTAGTCTAGTATCATAATAAACACGTTTTTTATATCAACAAATCAAACAACCTACATCGACAGTATTTCTGCAATATACGGATGGTTGCAAAATAATTTTGTTTTTGTTCATCATATTGAAATACAGAAACTATGTTATGTCTACGTTGGTTAAATTATAATATTGTATCGTTACGAGATTCTAAAAATCAAGGAGAATAACATACTATCAAAGGTTTTCAAGCGGTCTGGAAGAAACTCATATGTACCAAAATACACCAGAAGTTTCTAGAACTCGAGCGGCTATAAATTACGTGGAAAGTACGCAGGACACACACAATTGTTTTGACGGGCGCAAGAGGCCATAGAAATGAGCGAACCAGCAAACGAAGTGCACGAGCGCAACTCCGAGGGGATATAGGTAACCAGCGAATATTAAGTGTTCCATAGAAGAGCTCTGGAAGATGAGTGTAAAGTGTGCCACAGACGAGTGACCATTGCGAAATATATTTGAATTAAAGAACAATGCTACAGCTAAATTTGCGTCCAGTGACTTTGTCTTCTTCAACTTTATCTCATTTCGGAACGTGACAGTGCTATACCTCTCGACTTTGGAATATATTTAAAAAAAATGCATGACTTAGGTGAAAATACAAAAAAATTAATTGGTAAGGTACTGACAAAATGAGCCGGTGTTACTTATGTAAAAGAGGTTGTAACAGAAGTATTGATTTAAAACATAAATATAGGTACCTACTAAAAAAATCTATATTTGAATGTACTATGTTTAATATTTCACCTGTCGGCGAAAGATTCTGATACTCTTGAAGTATAAAAAACTTACGCAGAGACAATATAGTCTATGTATTTAACCCAATGTAATGATCATCATGAAAAATTTGTATTACTAGTTTAAATAAATTTAGTAAAACGAAAACCTAAAAGAATATATTATCAAATCTTCAGAAAAGATGAAAAGAAGTTTTTTTCATTATAGAGGTTTGTTTTTTGCTAACTTAAAGTGCAAATTAATCAAATCAAATTGCATTTTCATTTTTAATCAACTGAAAAATTAAACATAACGATATACGTATCTATCGGCTGATGTTGTTTTAATTTTTTAACTTTGAACCCGCACTTTTCAGATTATATCCCTTCTTATAGTACTTGGGAACTATAAGAAGTGGTAGTGTAGTAAGGAGGAGGAACAATTTTCCAATATGCCAGCATTCTACATTTACTTTATCTATGACCCCCAAAAAAATATTTTTTATATTAGGTCCTTACATATTAAATTGGCGTTTAGTATGGGAGGAACATAAAGCCGATTTTTTTTTATTATAATGTATTTATTTAATCAAAGTATGTACCATTGCTATCTATGCACTTTTGCCATCTCATAGGTAGTTCATCGATGCCTTTACTAAAAAAACCATTCGGACGGGAATCAATAAAATCTTTGAAGGCGGTTTGGACTGCCCCATCGGAGTTGAATTTTTTCCTTTGCAAGAAGTTATCCAAATTTCAAAAAAAATGGTAATCTGTTGGGGAAAGGTCCGGAGAGTACGGTGGATGTCTTAGACATTCCAATTGAAGCTCCTCTAATTTTGTAGCCGTCTGTTGTGCAGTGTGTGGTCTAGCGTTATCATGAAGCAGCAGTGGCCTAGAGCGATTAACCAGCCTCGGTTGTTTAGCAGCTAGCTTTTCCATCATGGTTTGCAGTTGCTGACAATAGACATCTGCCGTAATCGTCTGGCCAGATTTACGAAAGCTGTAGTGAACAACACCAGCACTAGTCTACCAAACGCTCACAAGTAACTTTTTTGGAGTCAATTTTCGCTTGGGGCATGGTTTGGCTGGTTCGGCAGGATTCAGCCATTGCGATGAGCGCTTCCGATTATCGTACAGGATCCACTTTTCATCACAGGTAATGATTCGATTTAAAATCTCTTCATTATTGTGCCGGTTGAGTAATGCAACACAGCAGTCAACGCGCGTTTGTTGATTTGCTTCACTCAATTCGTGAGGTACCCACCTTTCAAGCTTTTTTACCTTACCAATTTGCTTCAAGTGGATTAAAACAGTTTTATCACTAACACCGCAGCCTGCAGCTAACTCGGATGTGGTTTGCGATGGATCCGCTTCCACAATAGCCTTCAATTCTTCATTATCAACTTTGGTCTCCGGCCGTCCACGGGGTTTGTTCTGCAGGTCGAAATTTCCAGAACGAAAACGTTGGAACCAAAAACGCACTGTGTTTTCTTTTGCGGCACCGTCGCCATACACATCATTAATCCTTCGAGCCGTTTCTGCAGCACTGGTGCCACGGTGGAACTCGTACTCGTAAATAACGCGATATTTCAAGTTTTTCATTTTGTAAACTGAGTGACGCAAAGAAAAAAACAATTGAGGAAAAAACAAATGAATTATAATTTTCAAAACAAAAATACATGAGTAAATAGCTGTATAAATTTGGATTTGGAATTCCTAATCAAAGAAAAGATATTTGAGATCAAATTTGCCAGTACGGCAAAACGCCAATTTCATATGTAAGGACCTAATAGTAATAACGATATTCATAATAAGGATATAAGAATAAAACTTACTCGGTTTTTAATGCGCCAGCCCGATTGATAGAATTGACACATGTGTCCATATTGATACCCAATTGTTTTGTAGATTTAAGTCCGCTAAACGGAAATTAAAAAATGTTGGCTTTGTATATTTCAACAGTAAGTACTGTTGAAATATGCGCACTACATCATTTGGAAGATATTTAAAAACTTTCACTGATCTAATCAACTTATATAAGGCATCAAAATGGCCATTTATTGTTCGAATTAAAAAAGTTTAAAAAGAATTTTCTGTTAATATTGTTTTTACATGGTCCTTTTAATTTTATTTTTATTATTTAACTCTCTTTGCCTGTTTGTTATTTTTTGTGTAGTGAAATCTTCAAATTAATTTTTCACAAAATTTTCGACTAGCTAGAAGTCTGAAATATTCAACATTTAAGTAATGTGAGTGACTTTACTCTTCTCTATCTTTTTCAACATAATTTTTCATTATTATCGATCGATTAAAATTAATAATCACGTCACTCACGAGCCGCAGGAATCAAAAGCCACAGAAACAGCTGAAATACAATCTGTTTGGAAATTTTTCTGAAACTTAAAAATAACGTTTTTAATATTTGGATATTGCATAGTTGATTTAAAAAAATCTTTTACGAATGTATGCAAAGAAGCGTATAAAAACATGTCTTCAATTTTTTTTCTGAATAAAGTGTTTGTTTCATTGAATTACTTTATAATTAAATTAAGTGGGATTTTTAATAATTATGTGAATAAAACACAAACCATTTGATGAAGATAGTTATGATGAGAATATTGATGAACATATATCATTCTACCACATCCCATAGATTGACAAGATGAGGATTGTGATGCAATTAAATGCGGTACTTGACTTTAGGAGATAAATTGTAGAGGTTTGTTTGTATGCAGAGATATATTTATAAATAAAAACATTACAATTGGAAAATTTCGGAAGCCGTCTTCGTTAACATCGATTTGTGGTTCAATGACAGCTAAAATGGTTCAAGATGAGTTTAAATTTGATTGGTCATATTTGATTTTATTAAAAAAATAAGAAATAAATACGTCATCCAAAGAAAAAATACTTCATCCGAAAAATAGAAAATTAAAGATTATTTGTATGATTTTATCATGAATAATAACATCTCCAGTCATAAGTATAAAAATGTACTACGCGAGTATGTGGATGTTATGAAAATAATCATTGTCTATCATCAATAACAACGTTTATGTTCTAATGAAATAAAAAAATGCGGAATAAAAAAATACGACATTAGTGTCACAAATGTCCGGATAGAAACGACTATTTTCGGGAAGCTCCATAACATTATTTGAATTACCCTTTCAGTTATTTATTTATTTAATGAAAACACATTCTGTGATAATTATAGCAAATTAGATGAAACAAGTAAGTACAAAAATATGCATAGATATAGATAGGTATACATTTTTCGTAAAAACACTATCCCTTGTCAAACAATTAAATTTGCGTATGTAAGATTAATAACGTATCATTTTAATTAACTACGTGATAGTACAAAGCATTTTGTAATAATAAGTGAAAAATAATTACCATTCTCAATTAATAATTAAGAAGGTTTTTTATCGGAACTCCAATAAATGCAACTTTTCTAAAGATTTCAAAATAAATGCTTTTTGACCAATATTTCGTTAGGGACAGGTTTTTACTATTTTTATTTTTTTATTTAGTGTTTGTTGAAGTATAAAATATGTCCCCTGTCTCCTTAACTAGACCGAGGCATGTGGTAAAGGAGACAGGATAATCCGTTGTCGATAATTGTCAACCAGGCACGGTGTAACAAATGCAATAATAAAAAGATAAAAGAGAATGAAGAGAAGAATAAGTAAATGAAAATGAAGAAGAATAATAATTATTTCAAATAAATTAAAAACCTATGCTCGTTTTAAGTTCATGCGATTTATTATTTAATTTATTTATTAGTCAATTTATCTTGTATTACGATATTAGAACTTACATACAAACATATTAAAATAAAAATTATTTATGAAAGAAAAAAGAACCTTTAGTTTACCCAGTCGAGATTCCGCAGTAAGTAATATTTTACTAATATCTTTTTTCATTACAACGTGCGGACCGCATCTGGTGCCACCACTGACATTCATAAAGTTGTAAGCGTAAACAACGGACGCAACTGGTGTAAGTTACGAGTATATCAGAACACACATTTTGCACAAAATATATACGTATAGTATCCGCAAAACGTTTCGCTACAATATATATTTTTTAAACAATGTAAAAAAGTATTTTAAACTGACAAAGGAATATTTTTCAGATCTATACATAACTACAACATATGGAGTATATTTGTTGGAGTATATGTATGTTGTAGAAATTTAGGTTCTTAAAGAAGAGCAAAATTATTTTGTAGTGACATTATTAATATAATTAATAAAAATATACATTGTTTTCACCACTTATATATTGAAATTATCAATATGTTTCAGGGCCAATGATCCCTTTGTATGGATAGAATGTATACTAACAAATTAAAAATCAAAAATCGAAGTAAAGACAATCAAAAAATCGAAGGAACCATTGGCCCCGAAACATGATATTTTCAATATATAAGTGGTGAAAACAAAGTACATTTTTATTAATTATAGATATTTAAGTATTGAACCAACGGATATTTTATTCAATTATTATGAATGTGCAGAGATAGATTCTCGACGTTTCGCTGTGATATAACTCCATAGAAAAGTTGAGAATCGTATAAACACATCCATACTGTTCGTTTAAAATGTCTGTTATTTCAATTCCTATGTTCCATCCATGTCATGTCATGCCACGTCAATACCAATACAATACCAACAACAACAATACAATACAATACAATAATTATGTCGAACGACCGTGATATTTAATTTGTAGATATTTTTAATATAACATTTCCAAACAATGCATTTATATTTGATAACGATAACGTTTCCAACAATCAAACACCAATATTATTTTACCAAATTCATCTAATGGGGAATAACTCAGATCCATTCCAAAGAATCTTCTATTATGAACACATAATACATATATGTTCACAACAGAAGATTCTTTGGAATGGATTTGAGCTATTCCCCATTAGATGAATTTGATAAAATAATAGTATAGGTACCTACATAATATATATATATGTACATACATATTATGTAGGTACCTATACCCGAGATGTACGTTTTGGGTATACCCTAGAGCCCCATTTTTCAGGACTAACAATCCCTGAAAAATGGGACGCAATGCAACGATGTGCAAATGGGATGTGATAAAAAATAACAACCCCTGCTTTGTATATCTAATTTGTGAAAAAAATATTAAAAATAAACAACCCTTTTAGGTACTTAGTTTTTTTTTAAATTAGAAATGCGTTCACAGAATACGTATCACATCAATATTCTTACTATTATCAAACTAAGCTAAACGCCTGTGTTATGAAAATAGGACTATTTTGCTGGTCTGGAATGAGGCATAAACCCGCGACTGCGCAAATCCCTCAACTCGAACTTAAAAATTTGATTCATTGATCAATATTTTATTTATTTTATAAATAATAATAAATATACTAGATATATAATTTCTAAAGTGATTTATTATGAATGCCTTTAAAGCGGATATAGATGAAACATACATATGTATATATAATAATTAATGTGCAAGAATATTTTAATATTTTATTTGTCGTAAATATGTTATGGCAAAATGTAAAATACACTGCTAAGTAGGTAAGAATGCATATATATTCATTTGCTTAACATACATATAACATATAATTATGAAAAAGGAAGATATTTATATTTAAAGTTTTTTAAAATCCACTTTGAAAATAATATATTATATATATGTACAAGTTAAAGTCATGTTTATAGTTAATCTACTTGAATCGAATCATTTTTAAAGTAACTCTCAAACAAAATACGCCTACCGTGACTAGGAAGCTCTTATGAGCTAATCTGAAACGATTTATTAGTTTAATTGAAATATTAATAAAATTATAATTATTCCACAGATCTCCAAAATAAATATACATAATGTTTGATGTAATTTCCTTGTCCACAACAACAATTTCTTCAAGCAAAAATAGGCATGAATAAATTCTAGCGAGAAATCTAAATTTAAACAAAACGGTTTGAAGTTATTTTTGTTAAAATCACTGGTATAATTTATAATGTTATCATTCTCATTTTATTTAATACTATTCAGAAATGGTTTGAAGGAGGTAGGTAACTATATACGTGCCTTCAGATTATGAACGCGATTTCCACTTTCGGCAAAAGGAAGAAAAATTCAACGAAATTCGAAATGCTAGAAATGTTGAATACGGTGTAAAAATATTATGTTTTATACGCTGCTGGCGGGCGATTCTTAACAGCCAAATGTGATGGTACGCAGCACAGCGTGGGTTTGCTACAAAAAATTGCTAGTAGATATTTTCAATTTGATAGGGTCGGGGGTTCCCTGCGTAATAAAACGTGGACTAATTTTATTTTATTTTAATTTAAATATAAAATTTGAGAAAAATGTAAACACGCTTTTTTAATGTTTGTATAGAAACCTTATAACGACAAATAGAAATCTCGTATCATATAAATTTTCTGCCTGAAAAAAATTAATTTGAAATATATATCTGATTCTTCGTAGAATATAATACGCTGGATGCCGAAGTGCACGTAAGCCTTTCCCCTTTAGTGAACCCTTTCGACTTGGATGGGCCGATGGAAATATCTGGGAAAGCTGCTAATAAAGCCCAACAAAGAAAATAAGGATTTGTGATGAATATAAGCGATCAGTATCAAATATACCTACAGTCTCGCAAAAAGGAGTGGCGAGTACACATTTACATTTCGACAGTACGGTCAGTTATTTTTAAATTAAGATAAATTATGGAAGTCTCACAGAGACGAAGCTATTTATATGAGAAGCGTTCATGAAAGTCTTTTTATAGAATGTGATTTTCCCAAAAATATTTATTAGTATTTCTTTTTATAATGATAACCCATTTTACTATTTTTTTTTTTATTTTTTTTTCATTTATTGGTTTTCTTACAGCCATATAATTAATCAATCTTGAAAAAAACAATAATTGATGTACAGAGTTTTGGGCCAATTACAAGAAAACACATATATACAATCGATAAAAATACTATGAAGTAACAATTTAAAAATTTAGTTCTTTGATCTTAAAAAACAAGTTAAAATAAGTCAAATAAAAAGATTTACAGGAAAAATCCATGTAATGGTTATGATTTGAGTAGCTTGTTGGTCTTGTGGTTAGGACTCTCGCGTCGTGATCCAAAGTTCGCGGGTTCGAACCTCACTCCAGACCAGCAAGTTAGTCCTGTTTTCAAAGCACAAGCTTTTAGTTTAGTTTGAGAATAGTAAGAATATTGATGTGAGACGTATTTCGTGTTTCCATCTCTATTAAAAAATAAATAATGTAGAATATTTGTTTACCGTCGGGATAGAACTTCTCCAATACAAGCATCACCTAGCGTTGCTCAAAGGTTAAGATTAATTGTATCTATACCCATAAAACTCAATGAATTTCTGTCTGTCTGTCTTTTTTCTATACAAATCTACACCATTTGACCGATCAAAATGACAAATTTTGCGGACTTATTCTTTAGGATCCGTCGGGTAACATAGGAGAAATTTATTCCCTCCTCCTTACCCCCTCCCCCTCTCCTCGTGATATTTTTTCCATGGAAATCTGAACCGTTCAACCGATCGGACCTAAATCTTGCATTCTTATTATTTAGGACCCAGCGGGTAATACCTATAGGCGGCATTACCTCTCCTTCTTACCTCCCTCCCATCGCAGATATATTTTCTGTACAAATCTTCTGTTTGACCAATCTGACGCAAATTTTTACACGGATTCTTAGGGACCCGATGGGTAAATATAGGTGACATTTCTCCCTTCACTACACCCCCCCTCTGATATACTTTCCATGTAAATCTGTACCTTTTGATCGAACTGACCCAAATTTTGTAAGCTTATTTTTCGGGACCAGTCGGGTAATATAGGCGAAATTTCCCTTTCCCCCTCTAACCCATTTTCACTCTCAGAACTTTTTTCTGTACAAATCTACCGCTTGACCAATTAAACCATATTTCTTCCCTAGACATCCTAGCTATCGTGGCCTTGATTAAATGAAAACATTGTTTAAATTTAATTACAGGTTTTGTAAAACAATTGAACCTTTGTTATCCACCACATATTTAATTTCAACTTATTCTTTAGCCCGTGCAGCGTCGGGTACAAACAGCTAGTTGCATTATAATTGCATTGCCCAGCAAATTTCTCATTAATAAATTATGATATATTATTATCATTATTTATAACATTTCACATTAATATATTACAATGAAATAAAATTGACAAGGGCAATAGTATATCGGATGTCTAAAAGTCTTACTTACCTATGAGATACCATTCTCCATTTGTGATGAAGTCCGAGAGATCTCCTCCTTCGTCAGACTTAAGCACCAAATCCAACTGCACAGCACATAAAAATATTTTATTATTTAAAAAATTCAGAAATCTTTTTTATGAAAATGCTATCAACTGGGAAAAAAAAATTAATTCTACGGAAGAGTAATTTTTTTAAATCAACCATGTTAAAATCATTATTACAATTTAGAAATCATGCTTTAGCGATAGTGGTAAAAGCTTACCCATTCCACAAATCTAATTAAAAATTCAAGAGACACGCATTTTTCTTGGGATCAAATGTTTTTGAAAATGCTAAGGTTCATGCTTTCATAAATTACATAAAATTATACTTTCATATACAATGTACATAATATGTATATTCGAAAAAATAATGTACTGCGAAATTCTTACGATGTGTCATACAGAAAACTCTTAAAGCGCGTGTGCATGGATGAATCTTTGTCTCGAAACTCGTGTAAATGGCAGGGCAGAGTTTGTGCTTTCCTTCGTTGTGTTTTGTATTTTATTCGCCCACCAGAAAAGTCAACTGAAATACGGCAACTATTGCTGCCAAGTTTCTGAGACGATAGCAAATTTTCATCCGTGTACACACATTCACACATCCTTACATTAATAAATGGAAATTAACTATAGCATGCAACTTTTGATCTCTCAACTACATATACTTAAACTACAGTAAAAAGAAGTGACACTTCATCAATAATATTAATTTTTACATATACTGCGACCAATTCTCAAAAACTACGTTAACTTTTATATAAACTTCTATTTCATTATTTTTTGATCAACGTTCTGTTTAACACCCCGTATGCTCTTATATAATAATGACTGTTTCCGTTTACTCACTGATATTATATTAAAGAAAAACTTAAACTGTCGTAGTTCACAGAAAGTTTATATTTGATCTAAAACTAAGCAATTTCGTATCAGGTGGTGATCACTTAATTGAATTGCGTTAAACTTTTTTATCTTCGACCGATACACTTTTCATGTGAAAATAAATATTGCTTATTCACGCATGAAATATTTCTTGACTGATATATAAATATTTACAAATTATTGATATTTACTACATAAAGTTTTATCTTTATTTCTCATCATTTTTTACCAGCAATTTAAAAAAAAATTGTATCATCCATATCTTCGGTGTTCCAGATTTCTTCTGAAGAAATATTTTATTAAGTCATTAAGATTACCTTCAAACTAACTCATATTTATCAAGTTATACAGACTCACGTTTCCTTTATCAAATAAATGATCAGCTTTCTTTAAAAAAATCAGATTGTCTTGTTTGTCCGGAGCTTTGTTTGTTTTGTTTGAAAGAGTAAAAAAAAATGTACATAGGTATATTGCTTAAGATTTTAAAATAATTCTGATATTTTTTAAAGTGTTTTCTCATTCGAAAAGTCTGTATTTTCCCATATCTCTACCAAATTAGCAATTTGATAAAACTTTTTAAAGAAAAGTTCGTAGTTTTTTTAAGATGAAAATTTGTACCTATATAGTAAAAAGTATTACAATTTGATAAAATCATAAGGTAATAAAAGTAAATAAGAGGCATGGAAGAAAATTATGTTTCAAAATGATGTGTTTAAATCTACAGGTTTTTCATTCCTATGATTTAATTGAAATATTATGTGATTATATCAAGAAGACATAACACGTTTAAGAACTTAAAAATTAAATTCTAAAAAGAAAAAGTGTCACTTTTTTTATAGAATATGGATGTACCATATTTAAAAATTAATTTTCATTGAATTTATGTAATTTAATCATAATAAATCGTAATTTTAACAAATTTAAAAATCTTCGTATATAACGATATAAATTTAATTATTTTTCTTGCATGGAAATAGTTAGTACACGAATAATGCCACTCAAATAAGCTTCCTGAGTGTTCTTGAAGATGATTAAGTAATCTACGGATTAGTTAAAAACTTGGAAACTGATATTAAGCTAGAGAAAATTATAAATGCCCCGTCAAAAATCTTATTGGTTAATTTGAATACACAGTTAAACCTGTCCTTAAACACGAACGAGCATTTTATTTTTTAAAATCTTTTATTTTAATAGCAGAAGTAAGTATTAAATATTTTATGATTGCTAGGTGCTAGATGTATACATAATTTATTTTATTTTATAAAATCTGTGCTAGGTAGGTGCAGATGTATCGAAGAAATTTATTTTATTTTATAAAAATCATTTTTGAAGATTAATTGAAATATTATAGCGATAGTCTAGCCGGAAGCTTGAGTATTTTTGAACATGGAATCCTTTATTTAAAAAGCAACCGAAGGGATTGGCGTGCATTTAATCGTCATTAATATTCTAAGGGCGGGTAAACTCTAAACATGGCGTCCAGGACACTTCAGGGTGGGATCCTTACCTGTGTACTCACCACGATATGGGGTTCAGTAATGGAATTTATGATAAGCCTTCTGCTGGAAGCAAATATGTAACAATATACAACATATTTTCGAAATATAGGAGCTGCCGTATTCAATCTTTATGAATGCCCGTACGAGACAAGGGATAAATTATTCATAGGAACTTTGTTTTGCTCTTTTATTTTGTTGAAAAAAAATTTACATAAAACAATGAATACGTCCCTAACAGATCCATAAGCATTTTGTGTTTTTATGGTAAAAACAACAAAATCCTTCACCAGTACCATATGCAAAAATGCCGTCCGTCTATATGCTTCGGTAGAATTATGTACCTACATGAAAAATTCGTGGCCTTGTTTTGTTTATGTGATAATATATTTCAATATTTATATCTCTTTTAAAGAAAGAAAAAATATTCTCATTTTTTACTCAACATGTTGATATTAATATATTTTACTCAATGTTGAATAAAAATATGCACAATTTCACAAAATACAAAATAAAAATTTAGAGTCTTTCATCTTGAAACTGTCGGCCTTAAATGATATATTTTCAGATCGCTAAGAGTGACTCTTCAGTGACCCCAGTAACAAGTCACCCCCTTTTTTTTAGCATTTAACAACAAAACATTTTTTTTAAGCATTTAATATGTCGACTTACGTACCAACAAAACATCATTGGTTTGCAGAGACGTTGCATTTTAGAGACGTTACTTGATGGAAACCTGTGTCAAACGTAAGACAAACTTGCAGAACAATTGAAAGTTGATGGATCAAGAATTTTTAGATGCTTACATGCACTGTGAATGATCGAAAAACAAGGAAAATAAGTACCGTACGAACTTAAGCCAAAAGACGTGGAAAGGTGATTTTTCATTTGTGAATGGCAGAATCGAATAGGTTTTTTTCATATTTCAATCACTGGAAATGAAAATTGGATACACTACGATAATCCCAAGCGTAAAAAATCATGGTGTAAGCCCGATCAGGCATCAAGATTGGTGGCAAAGCTGAATATGCATGGATCGAAGCTCATGTTCTGCTATGAGCTACTTCAATCCAACGAACCCATCACGGGTGATCAGTATCGACTACAATTTATGTGATTAAGCTAAACATTGAAAAAAAATTACTGCAATACGAGCAGAGACACGGTAAGGTTTTTCTTCAGCATGACAATACTCGGCCCCACGTTATAAGGCCAGTCAAGACATACTTGAAAACGCTGAAATGAGAAGACCTCCGTCCACCGTATTTTCCAGACATTGCTTTTTCCGATTACCGCTTGTTCGATAGAAGACTCATGGTCTGTCTGACAAACGCTTTACTTTTTATAAAGATACCAAAAAATGGAGAGCCTCAAAAGGCGAGTCGTTTTCGCAAAAAGTTGTGGCTAGCGACGGACAATAAATACTTTGAATGATAAACTTGTAACCACTTTTTAAAAATTAAGCTATAATTTTATAAGAAAATCCCTAAAAATTAACGCACGGTCCTATTATATTAATTACTTCTCAACTCATAACAATACCTTGTCATTTTAAATAACGCATAACTGTATAATTTATCAGTGAGCTGTTTGAACAAAAGGTTCTAGTATTAGTCCTTGTCCTGAGAGACCACCAAGCTTGTTATTAAAGCGCTACGTATGAAATAAAGTAAGAGTACCAACTGATTTTTCAAGCTTTCATTCTATGAATGAACAGATATGATTTTATGGATGACAGTAAATGTCAGCGAGCAAAATTTTTCCGCGAGCGATATTGCAAAAGAATGCTCTTAATTTTTGTTCGCTAAACATTACTAAATCCCTTAATATTTTCAAATTAAGAGGTTAATTTTCAGGAAGCTGTTACTTGAGTTATCCTTTTACTGTAAGAGGCCGTCAGTCGAGAATGATTTAGTGGCGGTGGCGTCGCGACGCGGCTTATTGTGCCGGACACAGAAAGCCGAGCCATTTACAGACGTCAAGGACTAGGTCAGGGGAGTCTATGAAGTGAGAGTTCTTTAAGGGAAAGGAAAAGGAATTGCTTTAACCATATAATAATTCCAAAGAAACCATTTAATTACAAATTGATTATCTACTTAGGTATTCTTATAAAAATATTTATTACGTGACTGATTTTATGTTATTGGAAAGCAACATAATATTAAAAGATCTTCTCATATAAAAAAAAAAAAATTTTTTAGAAAATAGAGATCGAACAAGGAATACGTCTCGAATCAATATCAATATACGATATATATTATATAGATATATATATATCTATTATATATATACCTATATATATATATATATATAAACCCGTGTTTCCCTACCCGCCAAGTTTTCTCCACAACCAGCCACAACCACCCACTGGTAGTTATGGTGGTGGATAGCCCTTGGTGTCACATCGAAAATATGCGACTTTGGTGGGGGTGGCTGTGCGTGGGTGGGAGTGTGTGACGAAAATATGCTTTCTATCACATTTTTGTGTTATGTGAAGGGAGCAATTGCTTCAGATTGTTTCAAAATAGGCGCGCTGACTGTGTCGGTGAGTCTATAAGGTTCCGAAAAAAATCTGCTCTAGAAAGTTCTGAAAGGAGAAGGTTCTAGAAAATTCCGGAAAGTTCTATAAGGTTCTAAACTGAGTGGTGGAATGTATCGGTGTGTCTAGAAGGTTCCTGTACATTCCAATTTCTTGAAAGTTCTGGAAGGAGAATGTTCTAGAAGGTTCGCGAAAGTTCTATGACGGTCCAAACAGTGTTCTAAAAATCTACGCGTGCGAAGCCGCGCGGGCACAGCTAGTCAATATTATGATTATTTTCAAGTCGAAATGGGGCTTGAACCACGGTCATTATTACTATACCAACAAGCTCCTCCGGAATGCATTTCCAGGATTGTTTATACAGGTCAGTTAAAACGTAACGTTTAATAAAGGTGTGACAATGATCATTTAGATCGTCCTGTTTTATTTTAGTAAGAAAAAAAACGGATATTAAACAAGATTAAGGGTGCGCATGTATTTATGAAACTTATCTCAATAAAAATATGAGATGACGTTCATCGGTTGGATTTCTTTCAACAACTCGCACTTAAATTCGATGTATTGGTAAAGTAACGACGATAAATAACGTTTTAATTTGATATGCAAGTACTGGAATAGCTGTAAGGAGTAAAAGGACTGTATTTTATGTTTTTAATGTTTACTGTGTAAGTAGGCCATTGGGTATCGGCGAGATTCGCAATCAGCCATGCCGCAATACCTTTATATTGCGAGGAGCTCACGGGAAAAGGAAGGTGTTGTGCAGAGTGGGAATGTTGAAAAATAGGGGAGCAATGGCTACGAAGATGAACGACCATGTGATAGTACGAATAACATAAATCTAGTTTTATTTTGTATCAGCGAAAGTATGAAGAAAGGATGCAGAGAGATGGAGTACAATGACATGCTGTTGCTACGGTCCGGGGTGCCGGAGGCGGACTGGGCGTGTCATGGGGTTGAAGCGCTGCTCTCGAGAAGAATGACGGAAGGTATGAGAGGGCATAAGTTTGTCAGCGCCAGACTCATATGAATTCGTTTAAAAATCGGAATTACGGAATGTTTCTTGTCATAAGAACCCAGTGAACTTTTAAAAGATCTAAGCGAAAGATAATTTTTATAAATGTGAATGAATGGATATTTTAAATGTGAGAAATGTTATGAATGTGAAACGAAGCAATGAAAAAACAATTTTTGCAGAATATGTGCAGAATATATGCAGAATATTGCAGAAAAAAGAATAATTCTGAAAGGAACTTTAAGGTACGGCTTCGATTCTGATATTGCTATATACGGTGACACGAATATGAATGACGATGTTAATATTTTTCTTGATTTTGCCTAAAATGGATTCTTTTCATTTCAAATACATTTTTTGACCATAAAGAAATCCATCAATATATAAATGGAAGAGAGGTAATAAATGGCCGATGATTGATTTTGTTACGGTTCATTCTAGGCCGCTACTATTGATACTCGGGTGGTTAGTGGCGCCGAGTTTTTTTCCTTGTGGTTCCAACAATACGCAAGTGGATAAATACCCGAAAGAAAAATATTTGTGCAATACCCGTAATAAATAGTCAAATCTGATGTGAAGGAAAGGAAAGGACAACTGATAAGAGAGAAAGGTATGAAAGAGGGAAAGAGGTGAAAAAACTGAGATTACAAAAGCGAAGTGAGTGAAATATGTATACATTGAAAAAATAACGTGTGAAATACTATGTAGGAGGCAATGATTTTTTGGAACAAGTAGATTAATTAGTGTATTTTGGAAGAATATTCGATAGAAGAGGGACGGCTGAAAAAGACATCGAGAGGAGGGTGACTGCAGGGAATAAGATGAGCGGTGCTTTGGATACAATAATTTCTAATAGAAACATTTTAATCGAGACAAACTATATACCATGGAATCAGGAGGTAGCAGAAGACTGAATGCAGTGGAAATAAAATCATTTAGACGTGTGTAGGAAATATATTTAGGGTAGAATGGAGAAGGAATATATTACTAAATAATTTAAAGCTGATCTAAGCATGGTGAACAGAATTTAAAAAAAAATCGCTCTGGTGGTTTGGGCATGTCGAACAAATGAATGAAGAAACAATGGTTTGAAATATTTATGAGTCAAGTCTGCACCAAAAAGAGATGGCGGCCACGGAAGCCGTGCACGACCAGATTAACTAGATACTGGAAGATGGTCCTGTTAGGAGACTCGATAATCGGAATGAGGCGAGAGTTTGACAAGACCGGAAGATTGCGGAGCTCTCTTCTATCTGTATTCTTGAATAAGATAACAAGTGTTATACTTCTATTTTAATTTTACATTACACCTTAATTCATAATTGAATTCACGGTTAATATATATTTTTAAATACATCAACAGCAAGTACGTGTCCACTTTCACCCAACTTAAAAGGATATTTCAGTACAATTCTCGCATTGGTTCAGAATTAGACAAAGTACAAGCCACTAACTTCAGAACCTGGTTGGAATAAGTACTTCCGAAAACAGCTGTAAACTTCAACTGGACTTAATCTTGATGGACAACATGTGCAAAGTAAACACGACTCACTACTCATTTTCCTTCAAATAAAGAGCTCTTTAATCTTATAAATATTTTATTTTTTATTGAAAAATCTACGTGTATATTGTTTATTGCGTAAATAAACAACTGTAGGTAAATATAATGTCAAAGAACTTGGCTTTGAGAGGCAAATTAAAATACTGGAAATAAATTTAGTTTAATTTCTTACCAAAAAACGCTACTATACATGAGTTAAATTGTAGCTACTTTTATACATGAGTTAAATGTCTCCCGAATATTTCATATACTAATGATTGAACTGTTCCTTAATTCACACTAATTAACGCTTTTTCTATCGCTTAATCACTTTTCGTAAATTCCATTCAATGTCCGCTCGTAGAAACTACTCGCCCCGGTATTCTTCCTTTATTCCACTGGTATCCCTGCTAGTCACACTGCGTTTTCTCGCTTACTAATATCGGGTGTTGTAATATCACGAATCACAGATCACACTGTTTTAAGCTACTGAAATGGACTGACCACTTTGCGTGACGCCTTTTATAAATAAATTCCTCCGAAAGGTTTGTTTTAGAGGTAACGAGAAGTCTGTAAAGTTTTCAATGTTTTTCCAATGAATTATTTTAGACCGTCATGGAATGTCGTAGAATCTTTGAGATAGAAAATGGGGTCACGATTTACTGACTCTCTGTTGTGTGCGTAATATTGTGGTTATGGATGACTGACCCTACTTTGCGTGACGTTGCTTGGTTGTTATCAGCATTCAGTAGGTACACAGTCTCGCTACAATATTATAAGACAGTTTTTTTTATATACTTTATTATTTTTATGTTGAAAATTGCCACTCAACGAACCCTACAGCATGTTCCTGAGTTTCAGCATTTTATTATATAATATTTGCATATTTGATAGTGTTTGCATATTTTATTTAATAATTTCATATTTTATAATCGCGGCTTCGCAGCGATTGGACAAAATGAAATACTTGAAATTAACTTACTTTTTATTTAATACACAAATTCACTTCAACACTACTTCATAGTTTACACTAAGTGTCACTAGATTATCCCACAGAGAAACACTTTATTTCACTCGTTTCCATCGCACTGATTCGTTACGTAGGTACTCTGGTAATTTATCCCTAACACCGATCGCCCTCGTCTGTTTCGCTTGTTTCTCTGTAACTTCACCAAACATCAAAATAAAACTGACCGCGACGCCGCCGCCGCCGTTTATATACGTAATCTTCGATGTTATCGAACTTTCACCAATATATATTTGCGCTTTCCAATGATTTCTAGTTAATTCTTAAATATCCAAAGAGTAAAAAAATCCTCGACCATGTGTCTTCTTGTTTTTACAATCTCGTGACAATATGATAAAATATTTTTTTATAAATTATTTAATTTAATCCCATAAATATAGATTACTATTTACCATTAAGTGAGCTTCAAATTATTTATGTCACATCTAATTTCAATTATTATGCATTTATTTAATTTCATAAATTTGTTTTTAGATAAATAGAACATAATATTTTAAGAAGATGGTGAACCAGAAAGAACTACGCACTTTCGAAATCTCTCGAAGACTCCATAACACTATGGAACACTTTGGAATTGACTAGGACATTATCGTTAATACTGGAAAAGACGAGAAATGTAAAGAAAATTCCCGAGGCACCGCGAAACCAACATGTTTTGTATACAACAAGGTGAAGCAAATGACACGCGATGAGTCTTTAATTGACGTTTAACTAGTGTGATATTATTAGCAGCATGTAAAAGCATATCGAGCGCAGTATGATCAATATGTGATCAATTCAGTGATAAAAATTGGGCCGAAAAAAAAAAAAACCGAAAAGCCAGTTTTTCTAGTGCAAAATTAAACGGATTTTTCTCGAAAGTTATCAAAATATAAACAGTACGAATTAAGAAACATTGTAATAATAAGTGTGTGAACTATTAGAGCAAAATTTAGTGACTGAATTTAAGTACAGTGCTCCAACTATATTTGTGTCTAGGGACTTTGGTAAATAAATAAAAATATTACTGACTTTTAGTATTTAATTTGCCTAACTCAGTCACGTTCTGTAACAATATGTTAATTGCTCCAAGAGCAGTTTTTTGCTTCGTTAAATTATTTCAAAAAGTAACCCCTTTTATGAATGTTATCCATTTTTATTGTATCAGCACCATGGGCAAGGAAAATATATTATTGCGGGGCGATAATATTGAGAAAGATAAAACTTGGTCTACACGAGTGAGTGTGAAGAGACGATAGTAGCGAAAACTACTGCACAAGAAAGCGATGATGCCTAATATACCCCAGCCACGTGATGATGTTATCCATTAACCTTTCCCTGACTATGCAGTATTATCACAAGTCTTGTGAGCCAACCAGAATAGCCAGTAATAAACCAACAATAACAGTAACGGGTCTTGTGAGCCAATTAAACCACTCAGTAATATTTTAGTAAGTACGTGCAACATAAAATTAATATTCAAAAAACAATTCCGCTATAACATGACTAGATGAAAACCAAATATGTAAAGTGAATTTAATTCACTGTAAAATTACAATTTGTATAAATACAGTATAATTTGAAAAACAAACGTACGAAAATACCGATGTCTCCGCCTCGCTATTTCAATTAATAGAGTTAATAAGGAAGGTTCTGCAGGAGGGGAGGAAGGGGAATGATGAATACCAGTCTACTGAAGCATGAAATATACCTAAACTATATTTTGAAAAAGTTAAATTTAATATCAATTCTATTAAATTAAATTAAATTAATTACAATTATTACAACAAATTAATAACAATTAAAATCTGAATAATATGGTAATAATTGTGATGAGATAATTGCAGGATCATATCTCATGTTGATATTTATTTCGAAGAAATTCTAGTTAAATATGACGTATTTCAAAATACTCATGAATACATAATATTATAAGAATATATTGAACGAAATATATTATAACATGAATGTTTTATTCAATATTAACATGTTTGATATATTTCTTATATAATTTACTTTTAAATTCGCGGGTTGCCTCATGTGACGCCTTCCCAATCAGGTCAACCTCGGTGCTTATTAGAAGCAGCTAATCTTAATTTAAATATTTCCGCTTTCGATAAAACATGAACAGATTCGGCGTGATCCTATACAGCGGTCGTCGGACTAAAAGTTTGGGTATCTAGTTTAAGAAATTTGTTGCTACTATCACGTTGTACCCATATACGTTTTTCTTTTCCGTCTGAATTAAATTGTACAATGTAAATTATCATCTTCCGTATTATTAAATCGACGAATTTCTACCACGTTTTCTAAAAGAATCAGTGTTATAACAAGTCACAACTTGGGACCTAGACTAAATCATCATGAGCCATCTCTTCGACGTATATAGTGTAATTAAATATAGAGATATATTTTAGTAGATTAGGTTAAAACATCTACGTAATACCAGCGACTAGAATGCTATTTATGTGAACATGTTATAATCTTGATATTTAATTAAACATCGATAGAAGACATTACAAAGGTGTCACGTCTATCGACAATAATAATTCTCCCAATCTTTAACAATTAAATCCGATATTTTATTTACGCAGACACATTTCTGATTATATAAGCTGTTAATAATTCATTTCATCTCAGTATGTTCGCGATCAGGAAGAGTAGTTTAGCTACATTTATTAGAAATACGAGATTTATTAGATATATTTACATAGAATCTTCAATATATAGAAAGTAGTTTCGCCTCAGTGCGGCCGCTTTTATTAAGTCACGTTTTCGAGGAGGTCTAGTTTCATTACAACCTGTATAAAATTATTAATATACTAAACTCAGGGGATTCAATACAAATCACAAAGGTAAATATGCTTTTTATAATAATTTATTAAAAACAAA
The DNA here is from genome assembly GCA_016648135.1 of Agrypnia vestita. NCBI lineage: Eukaryota > Metazoa > Arthropoda > Insecta > Trichoptera > Phryganeidae > Agrypnia > Agrypnia vestita. The sequence goes on along the minus strand of JADDOH010003233.1, from coordinate 37,974 downwards.
CATCACCTTGCATCAGACATACACTTAGGCTACACAAGAGCGATATAATATAAAAAGTGATATACCGAGAACAAATAGGGTTTGCTGTATACAGCTGTTAAATACTGTAATTGACTTTCTAATAATACAAAATACATAAATAACGTAATAATCTTCAACAAACAACTGAAGATACTTGTGATGGAGAAGAGATCTTCATAAATCATAAGTTGTTCATAAATCAATGTGGTTATCCATATTTAAAAGTTATTAAAAGTGTTAAATTTATTTTGTACAGTTCTTGTGTTATAGTAATAAAGTATGTGTATTGTTGGTGTCTTCTTATACCAGCATATATAATATTTACTGCCTGGGGACTTGTCATTTCTTTCTTATTTTTTATTTTATTTGTAATTACTCTGTTTTTGTGCATCTATATTATTATTCATCTTCTTTTTATGGTGCCATCTCCTATCGGAGGCCGGCAATCATTCTGGCAATTTAACTTATTTATTTACCGCCTAACGGAGCAACTGTATAGAGTTACACTTATACCAGTCCCTCAAGTTACAGATGATGTATTAAGAATATTATGTATTAAGGATGCAGCGTCCTCATACGCTTCTTTTACCACTTATTATTCAATTGAGTTGGTTTAGACTATATTTTGGTCCTTTCTTAGATACTCAAGCTTAACGTCCGAGATACTCAAGCTTCCTTGTTTTGATAGTCCGCAGCACTTGGTCTTTTTCCACACGTCAGAGGACTCAACTGATGTTTTTTGCATATTTCAAGGCATTGCTCTCGTGTAAAGTTTAATTTCAGCCGATACGACATGTATTTGATAATTTTTTTTTGGATATTTTCGATTCGTGATATTTGCACATTGTATGCAGGATTCCAGATCTGTGAAGCGTTTTCTAAATTACTACGCACAAATGTGCAATACAGAATTTTGAGGGTCTTCGCTTTGGTAAATGAGGTAGTACTACGCATTACGAAGTCTTTGTTATAACAATGTTATAATGTTATCGATGTGGGCATCAAAGAGTAGTTTGCTATCGTGGTAAACACCAAGATCTCGCACACATGATAAGCGTTGAAGGTTTTGGCCCTTTATCATGTAGTTGGTAGATAAAATATTGCGTTTGCGACTAAATGAGACTACTAAACATTTAGAAGGATTAAAGTCCAAACGGTTGGAGGTACAGTAATCCTCCAGACGATCAAACAAATAAAAATTAAAAATAAAATTAGATCTATCTACTCCATGTACCACACTATTTCAAAGCCACGTAAGGCAACGAAATTCTTAAAAAACTTAACCGTAATTTTAATTGGGAACAAGGCTGCTAGAGATCGAACAAATTGGGTTGCCGACATCTGAAAAGTGTTATCTCTTAAGTGAATCGAGATTCTGCTAATAAGCCTTATAAATAATTCATTCGTCGAACTATTAAATTGGTTTAAGACCTTTGAAATATCTCGCCAGACGTAGGAACGCTCTCTCTGTGTATTTTCGCCACTCAAATGGACGAGTAAGTAATCTTGTTTGCCCCACACGAGCCCGCGCTCCCGGCCGCGCGCACGCCCGCTCCTTGTAAAGCGATTTCTGGGAAACTTTTACACTCAGTACGCTTCTCACAACCTATCCTTACAAAGCAGTAATTAAGTTTGCTTTCCCATTAGTTTTATCTACACTCCAGGTACAGATACAATACATTAAGTACACGGATCACATTCTCGAGCACCTTTATTTGCTTAAAGTAAAGGTTTGTCATCACTAACGCGGGAAATTAATGACAAAAACACGCTTGTCCCACGAAAGAATTTCGGCTCCAGAAAAGATTTAAAATAATATTAGGTTTTATGCCAACAACAAATATATTATTATTTTATTTTCTTAACACCGGCGGTTTTCATTTTAAAGCACTCCATTATTAATGAATATTATAAAATATATTTAAAAAAACACGTTTATATTTAAATGTACCTACTAAAAAGTAAGAAATAAATTTTCGACCAAAAATTGTTTGCTTCACTCTTCAAATAAGAGGTGGGCGCTTACGATATTGATATAGATTACAGAATTCTGTTTTTGATGGAGGGAAAACGCCCACGCTTTTATTTTCCGAGTGAAGCAAAAAAATTTTGGCCAAAATTTCTTTTATAATACTATTCATTTACGAAGTACCTACAGTTCACTTGTGAAGTATATAAATCTTCGTACAAAATCATTTCGATTGGAAACTAGCGTCATCTTTTGATGAGCGCTTATTAACTAATTTCCCTTATAAAATTTCGATGGATTAATTGATTAATTAGTGAATCGAGAATACGTCTATGTGCAAAATTTCAGCCCGATTGAGAAGCGGATAAAATATCTTATAAGATTCCGTCTCAAAACAAATAGGTGAAGCGTAGTAAAATCAAACATTTTTTGATTTAATTGTTCCAAATAAACGTTTCGGCTTTCAAGGCCAATTAGTCGATAATGACCTAGAAGCCCGAAACGATTATCTATTTATTTGAAAAATTAAACTATACAACTAGAAAACTGTGTTTGATTTTTATAGTATTGACTATTAATAGATATTGTTTGACTATTAATCGATTATAAAAATCCATTGTTAGTCTTTTCACGCTTCCATAAAAACAAATATTTAAACAATCAATATTAACATCGATTGTTCAAACGTGTAATACAAAACTTAGTAATTCTCAGTACTCGTTTATGCCGAGGACTACCTATTGCATGTCACGTGATAGACTTCACAGATCTTAAAATCTATATAATCTACTTGTACGGTTATTTTCTATCTTTATAATTTTAAACATAACTCGAAATTTTAATTTCTACTCGATTTCTTATTTCCCAATCAATAAAAATATATTCTGTAACATGTCGTTCCTCTTACTCATAAAAAAACATAGTATAATGCTACATCAAAACTATCTATCAGGATCATCAAGAATGTTTAAAATGAATGAATAAAATAACAATAATTTTATTCGTGCTTTACAAATATTTGCCTAAAATATGACTTACATATAAAATATAGAAGCCTATATATTTTTTAAAGAATTTTTCTGTTGCTTTACCGTCTCTATATGGGAAATAGAATTCATCTCGACGTGATTTCACCTTTTCAATAAATATATCTACGACAATTGCAACAGCATCCTCTTAATCATCATTACGAATATGATGATTATTGCAATAATAATTAAAATTAAATAATTATAAAAAAAATCTGTAACGTCTCATTTGGCTGGTAGTTGGTAAACGTTATCATTATATGTGCCGACGAAATACGACTTTGTGCGAAGTGCTCAATGGTATAAACTAATTTCCGGCTCTGGCGAGGGCAGAAAACCGAACGCCACTGCTTCCGGTATGAGAAACAACCTTGTCAAGAAAGCACGAAAAACGACCCGTATGTATGAATATACACCGGAGTATTTTTTCAAATTTAAGATACGTGGGTTGCTTCTCAACAAAATAAAGAAAATATCTTATGAAAGTGAGGAAGCACAATACTTCATCGAATCCTTTGAAAAATGATAAATACTATACCGGAACATACCTACACTTTGAAAAGAGTTCAACGATAGATATAACAGCACATCTTTCAACACTTACCTTTGGAGAAGATATTTTTGTATCTTCTTAGTAACCCAGCACTAGAATATCCATAAATAACATGCATTCACAAGTATTTTTTTGCATTTTTATGAAATCAAATAGAGTGAAGAATATTAATGACCCTACTATAAAATTGAACTACAATAATATCTACAACAAGCAAAATTTAACAATTAATATGTATACAATTATGCGTACGAAGTGGAAAATTGAAGAAAAATGTCATATATTAAAAAAAATTATAAGGTTAATTTAGTGTTTTCGTGGACATAAATAAATTATTTATTTATGTCGCCATTACTGCAAAAGGAACGACTCCCTGTTGAATAGTTGATAATTATGATAATATAGCCCTGAACTTTTTAAAGATCGAATTTTTCCACTATGTGCGTATAATTAGATTTATAATACTGTCCAAATTCGGTAAAACTCTAAAATTAACTACTTAGATCAATTCAGTAGAGTACAATATACATTATATTTACTATCTGTAATATCCATATTGTATGCTTAATGGTCGCAGGGAATATATCTCAACTAAGGTGAAACTTTTTCTTTCAGATTATTTTAAAAGTAGCTCTTAATCGTTAAGTTTTTTTCCGGAATTTAAACCCCAAAGATTTACCGAAAACCGACACATTTATTTGAGTATAGAAAAAACAGATAGTAAAATGTATACGAAAAGAGCTTTCTCATGACACATGATAGAATATAAATATGTTCTAATTATTTTTTCTGTACAAATGGGACGTTATATTTCATTGCCCCATGCAAAATAGTACACCTCAATTCGCTCTATCTCTCGACGGATCGAATCAAATATCACATGGTTCCCTGGCATTGAAGACTTTCACATTGCTTGTATTACTTATGGTATACATTTTCGTAGATTGTGTATTTGTTGGTGTGTGATAGATATTTTTATTCAACGATTACCCAATAAGAATTATTTTATAAATAATTTATTATCGTGTAATCGATCCCATATATTAAAAAAAATGTGAACTTAAAATATTTGTGTATGTTTGTAATAAATATTTGTCTACAAACGCACTTGAGTAAATCTTAATCAGCACCAAATTCCAGTGTTTTTAGAATGAAAATCCAAAATTTAAAAGTGATTTTGGTAAAGCAATTTTTCCGGTCGAAAACTTAAAGCCATATTCCTTTGTATCAAAATCTAATATTGTGTGTTCAAAAAAGTACCTTATAAATTTCTTTACAATATTTTTCTATCCAATATCGACACAGCGACTTTAAAATGGCTCATAAATTTTTCATAACTTGTAAATTAATTCTAGAACACGTTTTTAAATAAAGCAATATCTGATATTTTATGCAAGTATAATATTTAACTCATTTATTACATCTGGTATTTATGTTTATTTATTATATCATCTCGAAAAGTTTTATTTAAAAATTTATCATTTTGTTAAGCATATTTGGACGGGTATGACTAAAGTTGTTTCTAGAACGCTTTCAATGTTAGTCATACAATATAAGAAAATATCATTGTATCAAAGAATAGTAATAAGTTGATATTAGAAATATTTGATAAAGAATTATACAATATATGAAAAGTGTCACTAATATTGCAATAAACTTTTATAAAAGACGTGAATAAAAAGACTTTGAAGTGCATCGAATTTTGAAAATTAGTAAAAGTTAATAATTATTGTACAGCTTGAACAAATTCTTACGTGAACTTAACGTGAGATGAGCGACTAACTTACACTATTTTTAAAAGGAAATATTTGGAAATCACGTTAGAATCTGTTCCTGGAGAATATAATGCGTTGATGCAACAAAATAAAAGGTGTGGTGTATGTATTGTATCCTTGTGCTGCAAATGTTAGCATGTACCTGATTGCCATCATACGTCCAGCTACCGAACTTCATGTCACAGTGTTGATCGTCAAAGGGGAACCAAGTGATGTCTATCTTGCATGTGCTCTTGAAGATACCAGGAGGAACGTACAAGCAACTGCCGTTGTGTTTGACCACAACGTTTGTGTGGTACGTCCCGTCGAAACCTTCGTCTGCACTGTACGCGCCAACACAAATCATATTTAACCAGCTCTTTGTAAGGACAATCATTTACTGTTACTGTACACAACAACAATGCGGTGAGAGATCTGTAGCCTTCTTCCGGGTAAGGCGCTAGCATCGCATATCGTTACCGCGCGTAGTCCAAGACCGCGCAATAATGGATACCCCGGACCAATCACGGTAACCTAATGCCACATTAGCGTAATTCCCGGAATCAGGCACCTGGGGACTCAATATGGTCTGGTCAGTAGAAACATACAATTATTACATTAACATTTACCTTAGACATATTTAAACAGTATTTGTAATTGATGTGCCTATAAAATAAGTTCTTTTGTTAGCTCTGATTTTTGATTACTTTTTAAAAATATGTTTTATTCACTACTGGGTTAAGAGTTTTATTATTCATAATGTTCTCCTCTTTTATGCAGAGTGCAACAAACTTTTACAATTAAGATTCAAAGAGCAATAATATTATTTTGAATCTAACATCAAAGTGCATTGTTTTGGGTGATTGCGAACATTAGTACGATGCACGTTTATGTCTGCTTATTTTATTGTTATTATCTCACTCTGTAAGACATTAGAAATAATGAAATGTTCTTCACCCGCTAATATTTTTTAATTTTAACATTTAAATTTATATTTCATTTAATTGATTTGTGTTAAGAGTGTTTGCTGGTTATCAGTGCGGTTTTTCCGGGACTGCTATTACCTTCATTCCCACTGACTGGGAGGTCATCATGTCCGCCGATTTTTTCATCTCATTTTGTAATTTCTTTTGGTATGTTGTTTTCAGATTTATTATTTTCCAACTCCGTTAAACTCCACCATATATAACGTTCTCACTTTGAATAAACTAATTTAAAATGTTTCTCTATTAAAAAAAAAATTGCAAGAGCCATGGTTTAATACTTCCAATTATTTTTATTGCCACTTCTCATTTCTCAAATAAATTACTTGTTTAAAGTAATAGATACAGGCAAAGCAAACGCGAGTTTATGTTTTTCGTCAAAAGTAAGCTTTAAAAAAAATACCATAGCTTTAAAAAGCGGGATTCAACGAAGCGGTTCTCAAATATTCCTCCTTTTAATATGTATACATAGAACGTAATATAGTTCCTAAGTCTATGCCTTAAGGGAATCCTAATGATGATCGATCCCCACAAGGAATGCAATCTGCAACGCTCCTGTGAGACAAATTGCTCCGATGCAAATTGAGATTTAGTACTATCAGCGTAATTAAAGACAGTCGGGCAACGTTAAATTGTCACAGGATTTATATTATCTGTAGACAGGTAGAAAAAATATATTGTACGGGTTACCATAATCGTGCACAATCTATATATCGTTCATTCAAAATAAAATGAAATAAATTTACGAAAACTTAAAAAAAAAAATTAAATAAAACTTTTTGATTTATTTAATTACAAAGAAGGCAAGTCATCCGTTCATTAGGACGAACACTGTGAGCTTTGAAAAATATATGATTTATTCATTATTAAAAACACTAGAAATGAGCGACACATTATTTGTGTAAAAAACCTATAATCCTTGTTTTTTCTATCGCGGTAAAAAGTGACTTTGTAGTATGGAAGTCACGTGTTTCCTCAAATTTAAACTGTCTATAAAACGTTTTATTTTAGGGGTCACGAAAAATAAAAAGTTATTTAGTAGTAGTTAAAAGTACATAGTTCATAAATATAATTACATAATATTTATCGTACTGAATCTGTAATGATCGATAAAGGTTTATAATACCGTAAAGTTGGTACCCTCGTGGAATAGGCAACATGCCGTACATCTATTATTTGCTCGGTCATGTTTGACCTGGGATACATGTTTATCTAAATCTGCGGGTCCGACGAAGGAGTAAAGTCTCTGTGGAAGAGGCTGACTGAGAACCTTATCGTATCTGAATAAATGATTCAAACACTGAGGTACGGGAGGATCAAGTAATACAAATACATTTATTTTTTAATAATAATTTTACAATCTTTAGAAAAATATGGTCATCATGATTTCTAAAAGTGACAAATTTAAAAGAATATGTGTTTTTGACTCAAACAGTGAAGTATATTTGATAGTTAATAGTAAAATTGATCAATGAATATTTATTTTTATGTAAATTCATCATTCCATTATAAATAATTTTTCTTTAATTACATTTTTGTGTAAGTTCGATTTCCTTCCCTATCAGGTGGCGTTTTTATTTGGTTTATTTTAAAATAAATAGTTTTCATTTTAATGATCATTAATTACGACTCCGTGAATTAATTAAATTACTAACTTTAATATGGTTTTGTATCAAAGTTTTAACTATACATCATAAAAATAAATAAAGATCGTGTAATTAGCCTGATCAATTTTTCGATGATGGATCGTCTTAATTTTGAAATATCAGTTAGAAGAATATATTTTTGTATAAGTTTATTTTAAACATTCTAGTTTCTATATTTTCATCCACGATGGAACCACCTTGTAGTGTTCAGCCTCCCGGTATCGGAGTGTCGGTGGTTGTCAATAAGTTATGTGGGGCCAGTGAATCTCCACCAATCAACAGGGTGGTTGAGAAAAGTGGAACGCGGTTCTGAATAGAGTAGGCAGGGTGAACAATGTGTGTATGTAAGCTGATTCAAGAAAGGCGAACAGCCAATAAAACCACCATACAAAAAGGAATTAGTACCTTAATTTTTGAGAAGGATTGAGTTAACATACAAAATCTAGACAATGCACAAAATGCAGCAAATTTTAATATGAGGGTAAGATAAAAGAAACCTGTGCCATTGGAACTATATTTGGTAGAAAATATATTATAAGTTATCGGTATAAAATATGTTGATCGGAAATGTTGAATACCAAACGTTGTGGAAAATCCATGGAAAAATAATGAATTTTAGGTCATCCAAGGCCTTTAAGTTTCATAAAGTTCTTCATTAAATGTAATGATGTTTTAAAGGGGCTTTTATATCAGTTTTCAGCGAATTCTTTACTCACATCATGAATTACGTACCTGTATATAATTTCATGTTTCCTCTTTAAAAAATTTTAATGGAGGAACATCGTTTTGAACTTGAACGTACTTTAAATTTATTAATCAATTTAAAATCTACTTCTAGATTTTATTCCTTGTGTTTTGTAGCCAATAAATTACTTCGTTAATTTGCCCGTAACTGTTTATGCCCCGAGGGAAGTCATCACTTTACTGGCTTGACTTGAGGTTGGGCACAGACTTGAGGATAACTAATTAAAGATATTCTATACCAAAGTTTTAAATTATACGTTGTTTCCCCGTCTATGGCAAAAATCTAAGTAATCTAGGTGGTGGTTACTTTAAGCGTAGTCTATGTAAAATAGTACGATATTTGCGTATATTCAATGACCACCAATTATATTAAAACCTCTCCCCTTCCCCATTTTTTTCAAAAAGATGTATAAAAAAAAACTTTTCACTGAACGTCTCTATATTTTTATCAAAAAAGTTATTTGATGTACTACAATTTAAAAAAATATTTAACGTAGACCATACTAAAACTTATTTCCCAAAAACGGCTAATTGTTCGTCTTTTTTTACAAGGCTTTGTCCTTTCTACCGAAGTTGAGCGGTCGAATGAGTTTTGTTTGAGTAAGATATCTCAGTTATGGGCTAAACGGACACAAGTTCTGAAAGAAAGCGGGACCCAAGAACGAGAACTGTTTCGAGAACAATAAAACTGAAATGGGAAAAAACCACATTTCATTACGAAAATGCTCGTTCAAGTCCTCTCCACGCAAGATTTTCCTATTATTCTTGCCTTATGCGCAGTTATTCTACTGAAAATTCCAGTCCTTAGAACAATCCCGTCACAAAATGGGTGATTGTATTTTTGTCTTATTATTTTCTTAACAAAACAATACCCATCCATTTCGTACAGTTATGGCATGAAAAAATGTAATTTTTATATAACTAATTATCTTTTAGCCTTACAAGATGCCTAATTAAAATTGTATTACAAAAAAATACATGACTTTTTTAATGTTTAAGACGCAATGAGAAGGCACGATTATTATAATTTAATTATTCGTTTTATTAAGTGTTGTTTTGTATAAAAATCAATATACTCTTTTTAAAACACACCATATAAGCTCTTAAATTTCTATTTTATAAAATTTATTGGTTCCACATCAAATTGATTTTATTTTCTAGTTACCGTTTTTTAATAATTCGATTTTATCGAATAACTATTACTCCTCCATAGGCGCCATAACTCGATTTTTTATTATGCCGTTGTGTCGGTAATATATTTGTTTACCGGGTTTTTTTTTAAAACGCAATTTTTCCGCTCTGGATTATTGGTGCGATAATAAAAGGGACTATTTTTCACAGTAGGATAATAATGTTAACACTTTTTTATGGAAAGGTTAATGAGCATACCTTTTTTTTATTTGATATTATTTGAATATTTTTATTTTGCATAAAATGAGATGAAAGAAGCGGCTTGCACTGAATGGCCCCCCAGTTAATGGGGCCCCGGGGGCTGGAGTGGACCACAACAACGGCTCGATGTCTTACATACGACCACCATGGAAACTGGACGTGTCAAGTCCATCACAATCCACGGCGCGGCTCTCGCAGTAAGAAGCTCACCCTTTTACAGGGTGTTCACTGCACCCTCCTTCTGAGTCTACGTTTCTGGTGTAGGTACAGCTCTTGGACTACCAAAAAGGATATACGACACCTTCAGTGTAATTCTATCGCGCCACAAAATTGTCATTAGAAAAATAAAATAAAACTTATAATAAATTTGAAGGGAAAAATTAGTTCATTTTAATCTTTCAAGATTTTATTTAATGTCATGATAATATACCAGAATGAAGGCAAGGGTGAATTTAGTGGGAGAATACACAATCAGTATCAACACCATAAAAAAACACGGACCATACTTACATTTGGATTGCGATAGAATTTCACGAGATGTACGATATATGTATATTATGGCCACCCAAAAATAAACTGAATAAAGCATTATCCATACAGTTTTGAGTCTATTTTCGCGTGCCAGTGAAATTTTGTTGGTAGTCAAAGGGTTTAACTTGCGCCAATTTGGCTCTGGGCAATTAGTCGCCATCAATTAAGTAAAGCTTCTGCTTTTGACAGCTGAGTGACAGTTTGGATTATGAATATTTTCATTTTGAACTATTCTCAATTCAAAATATTGCTCGATGACCCCTAATGAACTAGCGCGCCCTTCTGCAAAGGTAAATATGTGATGAGTTGGGCATGCTGGAGTGGCCAGCCGCAGACCAGAGGAGGGGTGCTTCCTACTGCAGAGTCGCTCAATTATTTATTTAAATGCATTTAAACAAAAAATTTATTTATATAATTAGATGTGAAATACATTATCTACAGCTTGAAATATATCTAAATGAGTTGAATAATGATGATGAAGCATTTAAGTATTAATAGATATGTTTAACTTATAGTCATACGTGATTACTTATAAAAATTTATTTTTAAGTATTAGGTAAGAGATATAAAAATACTACATAATATAATTAAATAAGAAAGATCTCATTCCATATTTTACTACATACTAAAATTGTTGATCATCATAGAAACAGAAGTGCTGCGCTGAAATTTGAAGACAATTTTAAACATTTTTTATATAATAATGGAAAAGATATTTTTATAATCGTATATTTAACACATAACACAAATCGCTCTTTAAGGGCGGATTGCCTAATTTTAAGAAGAACACATAAACCTTTTATTAACTACAGTACAAACTTTAATTTTATCTATAAATATAAGTGAACATATTTAAAACATTATACAATATTCAACAACAAAAATATCAATAATATTAATAAGAAAATTATTAATCTATTTAAAAAAAAATTATCAATACACTCAAAATCGTCAGTATTTACTCAAGCATGAAATTCATTTACAAATATTTTTTTTATTCATTCAAAACAAACCAAAAAAATAATCTTTATTTGTAGATCATATATAACTTGTGATAAAACATCACAAAAGTTGTTAAATTAAACAAAATATTGAGTAAATAATGGAAAAAATATATATTATATTCCTATGTAATTTTTGAAAATATTTATGTAGGTATTTTCTACTCAGATAAGTCGTCATCTTTCGATAACATTCCAATAATATTGGGCTTTTTCGGCGTAATCAGGATCGGAGTGCCTACCCCTATAAAGTTCCAAGCCACCCCCTTTGTCTAACTGCGTACCTTTGTATCTGAAAAGGCTAAACTTTAAATTTGTAAGCTCTACTGTTAAACTTTGCAGAGAACATGTAAAAGCAAATTCAGCAAACTGTTTTCTCGGCAACCTGAAAGGATTCTTAGAAATACAAATGTAAATTTGAAACGTATTAGCTTGTAAACGGATATGCAAGGGAGGTTCCCCAAATAATGCACGAGGTATTTTTTTGATTAATCAATAATAAATAAGTGAATAAGTCAAATAAGATAAATATTATTATTATTATTATTTTAATAGAGTTGCCAACACGGAATACGTGTCGAATCATAATTCTTTCTATTTTCAAACTAAGCTAAATGCTTTCGCCATGAAAATAGGACTAACTTGCTAGTGTCCTAGCCACGCTAGACCAACAAGCTATTATCTTACAAATGTTTTATCCTGCTAATATTAAGAATAAATGCGTTTCTAAATATATACATATACATACATACATACATACATATATATATATATATATATAAATGTATAGAATAGAATTTTCATCTGCGACACTTTCACACATCTTTCACAAAAATAAAATAACTCATTAAACAACTGTAAACAAAACTGTAATAAATGTGTTTTTGTTTATTTTGTAATATGAATAATACCGATGAAAATATACTTAATCGGTTCACAAAGACAAGAACATCATTTTCGTTATTTTTAGGTACCTCCCTAGCATTTTAATCTATGATATTTGTCATGTGTCTTTTTTATACATCTATCGGAAAAAAATTGTATATAAACTAACAGAAACAAATATTTTTAAGCTAAGAGCATAGATACAGTACATGATATAAATACGAATAGGTACACTTATTTTAGTTTTTTTATATTTGTAAAAAATTATTTAAATGAAATCTCAAATTTAAAAAAATCAATTAATGATATTTTAATTATTTTACTTTTTTAAATTATCTAAATCATTCAAATATTACGAGAAAAATCCGAATAAAAATGATTTGATGAAAAATTGTTGTCTTTAAATTAAATACAACGATAAATATTATTTAATAAATGCAAAGATTAAATTGTTTCCCTAAATATCTCCACATTAATTTATCACAGAAAAGTTTTTCGATTTACGAGGATTGCTTTAAAAGTACAATATCTTTGCGGCAACTACTTATGCTAGAAGTTTCGCATAAGCGCAGTCAGCCGAAATATGTTGACAAATTGTTTACCCAAGATGCAAATAGAAAGGTCTTCCATCAACACTTGGGACAAGTTCATTCTGTTTATCTAGGAAGGCAGGGGAACCAACTAAGCCTGAAAACTGAAAACTTTCCGGAGTTGTTCGGTGGCACTTGGGCCTAGTCGCTAATTCAAGTTCAAACTAATTATTATTCCTCCGCAAAGAGATTTTTCATTCGCTTTGTTTAGGTGAATTGACAGACTAAAATGCTCATTAGAAGAAGGCCTAATAAACTGATATAAAAAGCAATCCATTTAAATTAGGTTTCAAAACTTTTTTTATCTTTAAATGATTTTAATTTGATTTATTCATATATAACTAATTAGTTAAATAAAAATATTGGTAAGGACAATGTTTCTAATAAAATGTACGACAATATTAATTATTGAAATTCTTTGCACTAAAAAGGATTTGATAAAAATAATTTCTGGTGTTGTGGAAAAATAACGATCGGGCAAGGGCAGCCCTCTTTTGGGATTCCATCGAACTTTGATGGCTCGCCTGCTTCTGTCGCTGGAGGGAGAGATTTAATGAAACATTTCAGTTTACTTGAACATGACATGGAATGTTTATTTGACAAGCTAAGTAAGAAAAAAAATAAGGAAAAACAGAACTACTTGGAAAACCAATGGCATTTAATTCATCATGTATTTTTATATTAAACAAACATTTTAATATTAAAGAAACAATTATTTTAGTGTTTTTACCACCTTATTTAAATAAAAAGTAATCTCTCAATAAATCGTGGTATGTTTCTCTGAAACAACGAAGTTACCTTTTATAAAAAGTATGAAATCCTACCTGTTGTACATGAGCACGTCCGGTTTCCACAGCTTGTTGGGCGTGATCCTGAGGTCCTTCACTCCGCCGTACTCCGAATCGTTCCACCGCAGGTTGTAATCATTCCACTCCTGAAGCATTTACACGTTTAGCAAACATTATTCACGGTCGATCTTTTAAACTAACATAGGAAAACTACTCACATATATGAAGCGCTAATGACACGTACTAACAGTCAAGCGCAAGTATATCTGTTAACCGCTCATCGCAGCTCGCATCATGTTCTAAATGTCTACATCTTGCATAATATGATGACTTTACGCGGAAGCCGTACGACAAGTGGTCGCCTTCAATCTGTACCGCGTTTAACAAACAAACAAAGCAGCAGTTTTCGAACAATGTCATTAACGCATCTTGCGAGAGTAATTTTGAATATTCTTTTTGTGTGCGATTAAGTTGAAGGTGTAAATAATTCAAATATGAAAATTGCAGTAATGAAGTTTGTTTAGCTTTAATTAAGTGCCTTATGATCACCATGTTGTACAAAAGTCAAGCAGACTGTTAATTTTTATCATAAAGAAAATATTTTGAGAATCGAACATAGTTATCATAAAACCAGTCTTTAATTAGCAATATGTCGGATAAGAATTATGTTGCGGAATGAGAAAAATGTGAATTCAGTTCTTGTTGTGAAAAGTGAATAGTTATGTGTGATGTAGTGCTGTGATCTAAATCATAGTTAAATTAAAGTGTCCAAAGATTGAATGCAAAGATGGAAGAAAGCGCTACTTAGCTTGCATATTTACTCAACGTGAATAAAAGGTGAAATGGTGTTTTAACTAAATCTTTATGCATGGAAAAATATATTCTTACAATTCAACCATTATGTACTATACTTCTATCTTATAAACGTAGCGTGAATAAGGTAAATAATTATTTACTTTGAAACAGAAAATTAACCTTTAAATCAACCCGCAAAGTTTTATAAATAATTCAGTCCATTTTAGTATAGTAAGATGAGGAACTGTAGAGTGATGAGGTGAGATGTGAGAAAGCGAATTATTCCATTAATTTTAACTGCATATTGACAATTTAACTATTACCGTCCAATACAAATCTTTTAACGTCATGAATCAAACGCAAAAAGCATATTCGAAGTGAGAAATCTAATCTAAAACAACACCATATCGTAACATATTGTCACTAAGAAGAAATCTAATAAGCGTCTTATACATGCAAAATCAATAAATCCTACTTTAATAAAATAAATACAATTTACTATAAATAAATCATCACAAAACATGTTACCAAAATAAAACATTTTAACCGGTAAAAAGTGATGCAAATCTATATGACGATCGAGTTATCGTTAGTCAAGATACGCCGTACCCATTTGGAGCCATAAACTTCATAGATAAACATCCTTACAATAACACTACCTGAAGCCTTCAAGTACCGCGCTCGAACTTCCTGATAGTATAGATCTATGAACTCATCCTTATTTTTCTCAACAGCAATAACTAGTAGTGTATAAACAGAGTTATTGCGAGAACTTTTTAAGTAAATATTTTATATTTTCTAAAGAGATTATTATAAACCAAAAAAACCACCAAGATACAGGAATAAATGCATTTATATTTATACAAACAAAGCAATATTAAGTTTTATTTCGCCTTGTAAAAATATAATGCGTACAACTAAAAACATGTTCTATAATACAGTTCACATGTCGACAAGAGGTTTAAAAAATATCATGCAAACAGTAATCTTTGGAAATACGTAAACGGGAATAAATAAAAAAACGGGGTCTAATAGAAGATGCTACCACGACACGAGGTGTTGGTGGTCACAAAACTTTCAGAAAAAGATTTGTTTTTTGTAAAGGAATGGCTGCAACATCTCTTACAGGCTCCACTGCCCCGCTTCGTATCTCGGGGCAGTACAGCTAATAAAAAATGTCAATCAGTAAGTGTGTCTTTGATTTGTGGTTTAGTTATTTTTGTTAGGTTATGGATATTTATTACGTTGATGTGTTTAGTGGAAGATTATTTAAAATATACTGCACCGCCTTCAAAACTACTATCGCCAAAAGGGTAGAAAAATTTAATTTCAAATAATGATCCCAAAAATACAAGTACATTGAATCAATAACCTTAGAAAATTTCCAACATTTTATGAATGTTTAAAAGGAAAACAGAAACCGACTCGATTTTAGTATGCATATGTGAGTTGGGAACATTGATTAAAACTTTTGATTTGTTCAACAAATAATGTAATTTCATTTCCCTTTTTTTACATCCCAATAAATATGTTTGAAGATGCTACAAATTTTTAAAAAGGCGGTCTATATATAATTTATTTGTCTTATTTTAAACATGGACATTATTTATAAATATATTCTACACACACGGCAGATGCAATTCTCAAATGATATTTTGGAACTGTTATATTTGCGTTTTATATTATACGAACATGTGTGTGATGATTTCATTTTTTTTCAAAACAATATGATCATGTATTAACATGTCTTTGAAAAGTTTACAATATGTCTTATTAAATTATTCAGATGCTTAAATTATGATATCATACTATAATTTAAGAAAGGGTCCAGGCCTCTTGTTATTATGCAATATTCTAGCGAAAGTTGTTCCACAGCCATTGTTAAGTTCAGGAGGGATCACCGCGGGATTGTTTATACCTCCTACAATAAGTATTAAATCAGCCACAGATGTTACATAAAAGGGACAATGCGGTAATAACTTCACAGATAATTATTCCTTTAGTACTCTGGATGAATTTAATTGTGCATAAAATATTATTTTGAAAATATTTAACTATCTAGAAAGTTAAGAGTAAGGAGCAGATCTGGAAGGAAAATATGTCCGCTACGATCCCAATATGAGAATAAAGTGAATAAAGAAAATGTGCGAATAATTCCAATCCCGTTTCTCCCGCAGGGAACGTGTTCGTGCAACGATGGCCGTGCAGCTAACAAAATAAAAAGGAATTCTTTCTGTTAGATAGAGAATGATAAAATAACTGAAATGATATTTGTTATTACAAATTATCCAGTGATAAGAGTGGAACATTTTAAATAAAGTTTAGAAATCATCCGTAGCTTATTCATGAAAATTCTTATTATTTGTTTTTAAACATATTTTCCTAAAAACTCCGACGCAACTGACAAATGGCGGGAAATGTTTTCAGTTAAGTACTGAACAATTATGCATTTCAAACATTTTAGTTAACATATTCTGCATTAAAAGTGGACTTATCGTTGTGATAACTGGAAAAGAGGTCATAGACAAAATTATTTATTTTAATTATTTAGGTGGAAAAATAGCATTTCTTATTTAATTATAATAGGTGAGTAAAATATTGCGCATAATTTGAATTGTTTTCCAGTGAATGTTTGCAGTCAATGTTGGGTTACTTCGAGGATCCACCTGACCTTTGCTATTCAACAGATGTTACGTTGATATTTTATCTGGACGAGAAAACAGATCTAATGTTTCGTGGTGAAATGAATATTCATCAAACGAGAAGGAAGAAAATTTACATAAAGCAATGAACAGCTCCTAAAATAATTTGAAGGATTTTACAAGTATTATTGCCTCAATGTCAGTTATTCTATTATTATGATAGAAATACTTGTATTAAGATGGAGGTGAAAATTATGTGTATTTACCAAATTATTAAGTACTACAATATGTACGATATACCAAATAAATTCCAATCAAAAATATATCGAAGTAAATGATTTGCGTATGTAGAATTTTTATACACATTTTCTTGTCATTTTAGATTGACAAATATTTAACCAAATACTTCTAATATGCCTTCCTTACACTAATCAATTTATATTACATACATATGGTTCACAAATGGATTACACTATTGAAAAATTTTAATTATTGGTACACAGTGGACATGAAATCGCCACAATGACGTTATTAAAGCACGGTGCGATTGGATTTGATATTGATTAACAGTTTCATATCACGAAACATTATTCAAGGCTTATAACTTAAAATCCATTATTCATATAACGTGTTATTAAATTCAATTTGTTATTGCTTTTGTCCGTTCTACTCGCTGCTATTATTTCATTTTTGAAAATTTTTATGTTTTTTACCTGCATGAGGTTTACAAAAAAAAATTCTTGATGTGACCTATTATCAAGTATTACCAAAGACTTAAATTAAAATAGAGAGGTAACACAATTATATAAGTTATGTATTTTATTTTTTAATAAATTAGAAAAAAATTGTAATAAAAATTGTATGCAATATTAAAATAAATGAAGAAAAAAAATCTTACTAGACTGCTTTTAATTAACTGATATTGATTGATTTTCATTTTCAGCTCCAATTTCACTTTTCAGCTATATCAGATTAATTGTGTGTCAAATAAATTTTACAGTGATTTTCCGTGTGGTGTCAATGTTTGTTATTTTATGATAAGGTATGTTTATAAATAAGAAATACATAGGTATGTAAATAAAATTTTAAAATTCCCTTCTAGATGTTTTAAAAGAAAACCACAAATAGGAATCTTAAATTTTATGAGTTAAACAACTCTTTATTTAAAAATATAACAGTTCACAAACAACCATGATAAAAATTATCACTAATACTGTATTTTTACTATCGAGTTTGTACTATGCTTAATCTTTTATTTTCTTAAGAAGATCGTAGTGAACTCCATTAAAAATTTAAAGTGGATACACTTATAATAAAGTACTTTTTTGATCCACATTATAACAATTATATAAATATATTAAATGTTCGGTATAACATTTTACAATTATCATTGAATTTTTTTCGAATTAGTGATATGCATAAATTAAGCTGCCGTGTGCGTAAACAATATAATATTTTTTATCTTAGGCATTTTTTCATATACACTTACCAAAGACAGCCATATATTTGTTATAAGGAGTTGGTTCTTCTCGTCCTATATGTGAGATACAACAGAAAGGGAAACATTGGCCGTTAGTAAAGTTACCCACTGAACATTTCATGCAACAGTTGTATGGACAAGGCGACATGAATGGCCCGCCCCTCTCGCTTCAGCCGATGCCGGGTACGCAGCATACATAATGTACGGTTATTATTCACGGAACCTATTTCGTTGCATATAAAACGTTAAATGACATTTTTCTTTCAAAATAAAAATTCTGGGCAAAATTATCAGTGCAATAAACATTAATTATTTGATACATATTTTCATATAAGTTAATGACAACCACAACATAAAACAGAGGTATAAATATAGGAAACATATATATTTGAAATCCACATCTTTTATTTATTTGCTACACAAATCAAGGTAGTTTTTTTTTACAATACATATACACTTTACTTGCCTTATTACTTTGCAATAGGCCCAGGCCTAGAATTGGCAATATTCAGTAGGTATATTTAAGAAATATATATTATCATGTGAAAATTTTCCTTCAATCAAAATCAAATCCCTATGAAATCTTATTAGGTATATATTTGAAGTATTGTTGTTTAAACATATTCTTTGATATTTTGTAAAAAAAATGATTAAGATTTTACGTAATTTAACTTAAATAAATCAGTTAAAATAAATAAAAATGGGAACAGTTTTTTTTTTTGTTTTAATGGATTTTAGAGATTAAATTAATATAATAGTTTTATTTTTTTCCAAAACAATAATTGTTATTTTCTTTACCAAAAAGGTTCTGTGAGCTCCAATCAAAGCTGTAAGAGATAACCACACAGTTCGTATTATTATTTCACATTAACGAAATGGAAAACCACCCTAATCTGACTTTACGCTCGCACTATTCTATTCATATCGCTCTCAGCGCGATACGGCAAAGAGAAAAAATTTGAATTAATGGAATACTGTCATGCCTTAATTCGCCGTTATACAAAAACGAGTTTTTTCCCATTACACACAAACAACGCGAGAAGAGTACATTTTGGCTGATTAGTCGCGGGCCCTTTCAGCCGCGGCGTATTCCAAACTTTGAAAGCTTACGGCTTTTTGTTAGCACTTTGGTTTGCGAACAAGTCGGCACAGAATGCAGCATATACAAGTTTCACATTGTACATGAAACGCCCCCTCGCAGCCGGCCCCGTGACGTCAAATTTAAAGAGAACTGATCGCTAAACTACTTTACTAAAACAGGCGGCGCGGCGCCCAGACCTTCTCAAATATTAACAATAATTAAACATCAAAATTCGAAAAATTTTATTCCTCAACTTTTATCACCAAAATCAAACAACCTCATCGAGACAATTATTGTTTAAAATTAAGCCATATTGCGTTTCACAGGTAATGCATTACTAATAATTGTATGTTAAGTGAGATTTAGAATTTAAAAAATGTATTCCCTAATAAATCGTAATTTGTTTTTCATAATTATCTTAAAGAACAATTGAGAATATTTTTTTTTACCCCATAAGTTTTTTATCATCTAACATTTTGTGCAAATTAACTGTTTTTCTACGATATTGGTAAAGTATAAAACATAAAAGAAAAAATCTACATAAATGTGTCGTTAAAATATCGTTGTTGCGTTTTTGACAATATTGGTAAAAAAAATTATATCACTTAGTTAAAATTGACATAAGTAACTCCAATATTAGAATCTAACTTATTGTAAATGATTAACATTGCTTTCAAAAATTTTAAACTGTGTGTTTGTTTTCTACATTTCTAAAATTATTTCGTTAACCCTTGAACAAGTACTTGAAGGTATAACTGTTTCGGGCTCCGGAAATTCCGCGAATCTTTTTGAGGTCGGAAGTCTGGCTTCACCCTTTTTTAGAAGCCATAACTCATGTTTCTCCATAAAATACAATATTGAACATATGTTACGGTAACCAAATAAAACTTTAACACTTCACTGCTTTTCTTATGAAATAAAAATCCAATATCAATGTTATTTATCAGAACATTCAAGCACTCGAGAATATTAGTGACGTA
Source organism: Agrypnia vestita (assembly GCA_016648135.1). Classification (NCBI taxonomy): domain Eukaryota; kingdom Metazoa; phylum Arthropoda; class Insecta; order Trichoptera; family Phryganeidae; genus Agrypnia; species Agrypnia vestita. The sequence continues at coordinate 17,111 of JADDOH010003233.1, read as the reverse complement.
AAAATGATAACAGTAGCGGTGCTTAGTTAAAATTATTTTTTGAATAAAATTCTAACCCCTAAGTCTCACGATGAAAGTTAGTAGTTTAGAACGCAGAACTTTTAAAATACGAGCATTATATTACCTAAAACATATTTACCTATGTAAGTATTCGAACTACAGTTTGATTAAAGGTTTGGTCATTTAAATTAAATATTAATTCGCTGCTCTGTTTGCCAATAGTTTTTTCTTGTAATATGATACTCATTACATTCCCACGAGTAGAGTAAAATATAATTTATTTTCAAATGTTTTGATATACGTAATTTATGATACGTAATCTGAACGATATTTTAAGATGAAAAAATATACATTTACTATAAGAAACGTGGATGGTAAGGTATGTTAGAATTTCAGAATCTTTATGAAAATATTTTGTGGTGGAATTTTACGTATTTTATCGCATTTTAAACATTGCGTTATACGTGGGCAGGCGCGCCTGACTTGGTGTTTCACATACCACACTCGTATATAAACATAACATCATTGTTATCATTATTATGTGTGTTACCTCTGTCACATATGTGTTACCATTAACCCGCATAAGAAATAAAGCACACAAGAAAGTGAATTAAATTATTTTTATAAATAGGATGAAGTCTTCAAATACCGTATCAGTTCAGAGATGTTCAGTAACAATAATCTCCATCGAAATATATCGCATTGCAATAAAATCATTCCGCTCGTCAATCATATAAGATGAAAGGTCTAGAGCTCTTGTCTGTCTGTCACATTAAGGGTCGGTTGTTTCAAGTTGGATTAAAATAAGCGTTCGTTTAAAGCATAGATATTTACGAAAACGGATCGTCCGATTGGTGGAGAACGCAAAAATCTATGCTTTAAACGAACGCTTACTTTCATCCAACTTGAAATAACCGGCCCTAAGTCACGTATAATCAAATCTTCAAATGCTCTCTTGCATACCGTTGAATAAGGGAGCGTTATTTTAATGTCTGTTAATACAATATATGTGTGTGTATATATATATATATATATATATATATTTAATATGTTTTAGCATACTTGACAAAAAAGGGTTGATAAGGTGATGAGGGTGTGTGGAAATAAGCAATAATAAGAAATAATTTTAGTCGTTCTGATAGAAAATATACCATGGTTGGTTAGTTAGTTAATTACAGTTAATAATAATAAGTTAGTTAATAGATAAACATAGACATTTTAATGAAAGTTTTAAAAGTTAATGTATTGGTTAATTGGTTAATTAGAGTTGATAATAATAAATAAGTAAATTAGATAAAAGTAGATATTTTAATGAAACTCATCACCCTCCTGACAGTGTGCATTATATACATTATACGTGTTACTAATTACTATTGTTTACTTTTTCTTTTCCTACATAGAATCACTAAGTTTTATTTATGTGTGTTAAATTCTGTGTCATCCTATAATTGTGGGGAGACATATACCTTTTCGTATTTTCTTCCTATTGGATAACCAAATAAATAAAATAGCTTACGGGTGAACTAACATATTATAGTAATGATAATAATTTTACTTGGGGAGGATTTCAAGCCGCAGTGAACAGATTATGATAATGATGAAATAACATCAAACTCTTGTTCAATTAATTTAACTAACTAATAATAACCTGCTCCAACGGTGTTTCAAAGTATTTAGATTCTTTCACACGGGAAAATTTGACCCCCATGTAATTATACATTTAACACGTTTAAAACCTGATATTTTATCGCAATCATTAAACTGTCCATTTTTATATTCCTTGCACAATAAAATTTTGAAAATAATTTATTTTAAATATATTAATTAAGAATCAGAATTTGAATAATAAAACATTTAAATATAAATTACACAATTTTCAGACACGTAATATTTAAAAGCAATCATACGAATTAATTCATTGAAAAAAAAACTATTTTTACGCTTCGCTTCCTACAACTTTGAATTTAGTTATTAACTAGGGTGTCAAATTAATATGCAAGAGAGTCACCGCTTGGAGGAACTTTGGAATTGATAAGGCGTTGAAGTTATGAGCGGCTTTCAAAAGATCTGGTAGTTAACGGGTTCTTCGCAAGCTGCATCAAAATTTCTTATTCCGTATGAATTTAAGTTTTAAGTTCATACAATACGCTTGTCAAATTGTCAAAAAGTTTTCAAATTCTTGATTCTTTTACTTTTATTAAAATATCATGATTAATGCATACTTTTATAATTTATTGACGCAGTGTCTTATATAATATTTAAATAATTATTAATAAAATACTTAACTTTGTTTCAACCACTAATTTTATTTTTAAACACTCAACATGTTTCGAGACCTTTAAGGTCCTTTGTTCAGGAGGATAGCTACTAGGTATACTAAACTCTAAATACAAGTGTAGCAGATAATGGAAAGTCATAGAAAACAAAAACAAATTTCGTTTTTGTTTTTCTTAATGTTAATTCTATGTCGCGACGCAGAATTAGTTACTTGGATTCTTAAAATATATGAAGACACAAAAGATAATATCTTACCGATACATTGTATCGGTGGCGATATAAGCTCAGCACATTCCCAACATTGCATTGGTGAGCGCAATCCGGGGTTGATGTGAGCTATAGTTAAAATTATAATGCACTATTATAAGATTATTTAAAAAAAAAATCAATCTAATTTCTTATTAAATTTTTTGTTGGATATTATGGATGTTGGTAAATAGTTGAATGTGTTCAGAAGTTGGTGCGAGCTTAAGCTAAAACTATGATGCAATATTATAAAAATTTTAAAAAGTTTTTTTCAAACTTTTCTTATTTAATTTTTTTTTTGGAAATTATCATTTAACTATCCCTGGAGCATGTTCCAATATTATTCTATCAATAGGCAACGATTAAAATGTAAATAATTTTAAAATGCTACGCGACTGTCACAAAAGGTGTGTGTTGTGGAGTCATCAGAACATGCCACCTATTCCTACTCGTACCTATTCCCTAATTATCCAAAATTAACATTTTTTTTTAAAAATAAAATAAGAATATATTGTATGAGATATTTATTTATATAGAATCTTTTTTAAAAGCTTCTTTTTGGATATGCATATTCAAGAAATAAACTAGAGCTTTCATCAATGCTCAGTACTCCGTTTGATTTAGTCATCTACATTGATGAGAATTTCATTTGATGAGAATTTTCATTTGAGAAGAGTCATTTGATGAGAATTTTTACATTTACTAAATTAAGATATTATATATCGTTTTAATTTGTGACATATTAAATTTCTTACAAAGATAATATTATCCTATTGATGGATTCAGCGCAACATTTTAGAGATTATTAACGACGATAGTTAAATAAAAATATTAAGTATGTGAGTTATTATATCATATATTAACTATTTAGGTGAGTTTAATAATAATGTTTTTTTTACTACTTAAGTTTCGGGAGTAACCTAATCTCTTCCAGTATTAAACTTCACATGTTGAAGAGAGATTCCCTTACTTGCAAAACTTAACTAGTAAAATATAAAATTATTATTAAATTCACATAGAGGTAAAATAGTTTTTTTTTTCAACCAATGTTATGATAATCGTAATATTACACGTTAAATCAACTATCCTTATTTCAAATGTCCGTGACTCGCTGGTATTACGCTGAAATTACAACAACACTCATGATGGCAAACCGCTTATGTAACATGTTAATCAGCGCGCAACTCAGGTTACACGCACGGGACGCTATCAATTATTATGTCCCGTAATTTTTAACGGGTTTACGGCTTATATAATACTAAAACATTATAGAATGTAATACTGAAATAAAAAATTTAAAATTTACTTAGCAATATATTCTGGGAGTTTTTTTTCATACGTTTCACCTATAAGGAGTGTTTTTGCCAAGTAATATTGCTACGTCGTCAACTGGGGTGTTTAGGTGCGTGTTTTTTTCCTTATTTTAGTTCTGTTAGTAATGGAGAAAGATATGGTTAAAAAATATTTATTTATTCAATTTTTATATATTTATACCACTAGCTTTTAAGAATGTTGTTAGTTATTTTAGAGCGATTTGATTTTTGGAAGATAATAAAGTTGGGATGTTGATGTGGAATGGAATATTGTTATAAAAATATTAATTTGGGTAATGTTCATTGATGGAGTATCCAAAAAAATATGTTGTCTAAATGTTCCTTGTAGGAGTTACTTAAAGGCGAATAATACATTGCCATTGAAATTTTCAATAGAGAAGTAAAAGCAGGATATAAGATATATTTACCGAATTTATTATTATTAACGTTTGAAGGATCGCTCTTTGAAGGAGATGAAAGTACTCCGCAGTTGATGCTGGCGTAGCCGTGTTTGCTCGCATATCTCGTAACACACGGAGTGACGTATGTAAGATATAGGAACGAGTCGCGGCGGGTAATCCAGGTTAATCGATAATCGAAGACAAAAGCTTTCAAGAAGTTTGAACGTCTAAAACATATCAAACACACATGTAAAATTAAGCCAACCCTATATAACTTTCTAATCACATATGAGACGACAAGCGTGTACGGAAAATCTAGTGTTATAAACTAGTAGTAAATATCGATTGTGCCTAAGATAAAAAAGATACGTGCACCAGAGATGTTCAAATTATTGAAAAGAATATCTTCGATTGGAGAATTCAACAGCAATGAAAATTGAATTTATTATAAAATACGAAATATTTGTTAGAATTTCTGAATTGTGCTAAAAAACTTAAAGTATTACAGCCGCTTTTCTGTGAAAAAATAAAATATGTCGACTTTTGTACTCGCCCATAAATCAAAAGGATTAAACCCTTTTTTATAGAAAGTGACCCGGATAAAGATGGCATGTTTTATTTTACCAATAAAACTTCTAAGTATTAGATACGTATATCTGTCTTTTAGGTTCATAAGACTCTTTTCATATGCCCGGTTTACCCAAGAATTAATATGATGAAAATAATATATCTTCTTCGTCGTCGCCTTCCTCTTATGAGAGTGATCATTTGCGGATGGTGCACCTGGATGATCTTACACCATTTACTTAGGTTCATGGCAATTCTTTTGCATTTCACTAATAATCTCTGCGACGACCAAGTAGATTCATAGGTCCAGGTCAATCATGCTGGTGAAAAAAAAAAGTAGGCTTAAAAGTATGCACACCTCTCACAGAAAACCAGTTTTAAATGGTGTAGTCATGTCTGGTGTAATGCCTAATATCTGAAGATTCGAAGTAGTTGTAGTTGAGGATATACGCTGTTCTATCTTCGTTTAATTCTTCAATAATCGATGCATTAGTTTAAGGATCTATCCACTGTATTCAGAAAATGAGTCGCCAGTACTAAAATTTTAAAACCTTCACTCAGAATCCATTTTTCAGCACCACACAAGAGGTTCTGAAAGGTAATTGTTCTGTTTTTTTTTTTGTTTTCCTTTTGTTTAAATTTCCTCTAGTCTAATTTTTCTTTTTATAATTAATTTAGTAAAAATATATATTTAATATTAGGTATTGTATGATGTATTGCAATATGAAATTGCCGTTTTCTAATACTGGCTAGTTTGATGATCGATATGTTGCATTTGACTTGGAATTTCAAACTCAAATTAATATCATATTAAAGCTACGACATTCAAACTGAGTTATTCATTTGTTTTTCTGTTTGAAACCGCTGTGCCTGCGGTAATGAAGAAAATTAAATTCGATTATTATTATTTTCGATTTTATTTTCGAATATGAGTTCCGTCGTGGCACTAATCCTACACAGACGGCATGCAATATCAACGACGTATATGGATCAGGTACCGCAAATGAAAGTATGGTGTATTTTTTATTTGATTTTCAAATTTCAACCTCAGCAATGAACCCCGTGGACGAACGAAGACTACGGTCGATAATAACGAATTCAAAGCTATAGCGAAAGCGGATTCATCTCAAACCACGTTAAAATTACCAACGGCTTTCAACGTAAGTGACTAAACGTTACTGATTCATTTGCGTCGAATTGGGAAAATAAAGTAGGTACCGTTTGAACTTACTGAAGGACAACGCGGGTCGAGGCTTGCATTAATTTGTTGAATCGGGACATAAACGAAGAAATTCTTAATCTAATTATTACTTATAAAGGAAAATGGATTCTCTATCATAATTGGAAACGTTTGTTGCAATAGTTAGACCCAGGGTAAGCAATCAAATAACATCACAACGCGAATATGGTGGACGTGTGCCGGCATTATTTATAACACCTTCTTGAGATCTGGTACAAAAATTACTGCAGAGGTTTATGGTTAAGATTTAAAAATGATGATGGACAAGCTCGCTAGCAAACAACCGAGACTTGTCAATTGCTCCAGTTCACTACTTTTCCAGGAACGCTCGTCCACACACTGAACAACGGACCGTCTTAAAATCATAGGAGCTTTGACTGGAAACTCTCCGTCACCCACATTATTTTCTAGATCTTACCGAATTTGGATGCTTTTTACACAGATAAAAATTTAATTTCGAGGGGTCGAAGAAAAACGCTTTTTAAGAATTCATCGATTTCCGTCCCCAGGATTTCTATAGCAAAGCCATGAATGAACTTCCACTAAAAAGACAAAAGTAACAAGAATAGTCAATACTTTGATTGATTGAATACATACTTTTCAATAAAAAACTAAAAATTGAATATATCTATATAAAACTATAATTTTTTGGACCTTGTAAAGAAATATATTTAAAAATTGTATATGCATCTTATTTTCATGAAAAACTAATTTTTTAGAAATTTGATTCTCCACCTGCACATACAAAATGTGATTTTGCTTGGCTTGACTAATTTTATTATAAAATGTATTGAATTATTCATCATTCATTAATTAAAAAGTTTACTTAAGAGGTTTTGTAATTATCCAAGATATTTTAAAATAATTTTTAATGATAAAAATGTAACATATTGAATAAAATAGAAAACTTATACGTACACCCATATATATACATATTTAATCATGTGTTTACTACTCAAAAATGAATGTCAACCTTATCAACAATACGTCTAATTTTCACGCATCTATATTTTATTACAAGAATAACATGTCAATTTTAAGATATTGAATATCGGCAAGGCTCCATCCAATATATTTGTTTTGAATTATGGCGTAAAAGGAGCAGCCGTGTCATAAATCCATTTCATATTTTTACATGTGGAACGATTGATCAAGAGTTCGAAAAACCATTCAACCAAATCGAGGACTCGCAGACGTATCTCTGACTCTTATTTTCGAGAAAAATGGCACATAGTAAGGTATGACTAATAATTTTTCTCGATAATATTCAATATGTTGAATTCTTATATAAGGTGCCTTTAGAGTACTTTCACTTTTCTTGTGAATTTAAGAGATCTGGATGGCAGGACTAAGAAAACTTTTCCGAATACTTTTTTCAGGTTTTCAGGAATTACGTTCTTCTTCAGGAACCACATGTATAGGTGTTTGTGTAACAAGGAGTGACGAGCTCTGCCAAGGAGGAGATACCGTGAGAGGAAATCCGCTCCTGGAAGTAAAGCTCCATAAAATATTTAGTCTCACCTTGACTTGTCAAAAAAGCGAGGGAACGATTTACGATATCATATTTTTTTAAAGCATCGAATGTCGAAAACTTTCATCATTTTATTATTTATTCGAAAAAAATTAGAAAATACAATTATACTTTTTAATAACGTTTTAAAACATGGTACGTTATATTTGTAAATATACATATTTATACAGAAGAGAAATTGTTTAACTGAAAATGGTAATGAAAAACTTTTTAGCAGCCGTTTTTTCAACGTTCACCGTTCAAATTCAACGTTCCTCAATGATGCATTTAAAACTTCATTCAACCTTAGCTATAAAAATTCCTTAATTTAAATAAATACGCATTATTTATAAGACTATTTACATTTTTATTAAAAAACCTTATGCTTATCCAAATGCGAAAACACCGATGGGGTACCAAATATGCAATTACTTTGAAATAAAAAAAATGTTGTAGTTATTTTTAAATACGCTTAACGTTTACAGAGCCTTTTAATTTTTTTCGAGAAAAACAAGTAATTATTAGAACATTCTGTGAAACAACTTTTCCGTAGATACTTGTCTGCATTAGCGGGATTGCGGGAAAATCGCTCACGCGTGCTCCAACTCGCACATGAACTTTTGACAAATTCGTGAAATATACTTTGCAATGTAAAGCTTGGCGAAGCTTCTCACTTGCCGTGTGATGTTCAAATGTGAATTGGTGCAAATGTTGGGAGCTTTGAGAAGCTCCGCCAGAAGTGACTGGGTTTTATTTATGATGCGTAATACTTCTCGCTGCAAACTTGGCTACAATACAACTCTCCTTGTGGTTTTTAAACACGTCTCTATCTTTAGTTTGCCCGAAATAATCTGTTTTTTTAAAAAAAGCCTGAAAATATTCCATCTGAGAAAAAATAATAATATATATTTTATTTTATTTTATTTTTATTTTTCATTTATTTATGTAATTGAAATATTTATTTTAGTATTTATTTATAAGTAACGGCAGTAATGTGATATATTTTTAAAGTTGCAACTTTTGAGAACAAAGTTCTTAGGTTTTCACGGTCATTCAGAATCTTCTGGTGGGTGTTCCAGGATATTCTACCATATTTCTACGACTTTTCTGATTAGAAAGGTCTTAAAGACATGTCAGATAAACGCAGAAAACTCACAACAGAAAATTAGAAAGCTATCTATCTCCTGAAAAAATACACTTATCCCTGTTAGCTTCACCAATTACGCCATGGAAATTTAAGTATAAAATTGACAAATTTTGATTTGGTTTTTGTACAGTTATTTATATCTTACTTATCTATTTTTCTCGCCTACTTAGTAACTTATCTCCACTTATTTTTATCTTCACCCTAACGTTCCAATAGAAAATTTATTGTTAATAATATGTAGATATAATAAGACCGTGTGTTAATCTCAAAATGTTAACAGCTTATTCATGATACAATTTAATAATGATGTTTAAGTCAACGTCATTACTAAGGGTAAAGGTACCCTGAAGCTACGAAAATCCCTAATGGTTTTCCTGTATGAATGGGCTTTATATTGAAAGTTAACAAAGGATTACAAATATAAATTTCTCTACCTAGACAACTTTAACGGGAAATATAAGTGTAATTAAATAATGATGCCGTCGACTATTACAGCATTTTATGTAAAAGCATTCAAGATAAATTAAGAAAGCAGAAAATACTTTATCAAAGAATATGTATCAATTCCAAAATATTGTCAACAATTTACCTATATTAATCGTTTACAGTTTTCAGAATACCTACACTATAATCAATAATCACACATACTGCAAATTTTGCAATAACCGTTTAAAGGAAATATTTAATATTTTTCACTTCTTTAATGTTTTTCTATATTATATATATATATATATATTATATATATTATCAATATATAGGTACCTTCCTAGCATTTTAGGTTATGATATTTGTTATGTGTCTTTTTTATAAATCTGTCGGAAAAAAATTGTATATAAACTGACAAAAAAAATATTTGTAAGCTAAGAGCATAGTTACAGTACATGACATAAATACAAATAGGTACACTTATTTTAGTTTTTTTTCAATACTTGTAAAAAAATATTTAAATGAGATCTCAAATTTAAAAAAATCTTTTAATGATATTTAAATTATTTTACTGTTTTAAATTATCTAAATCATTAAAATAAAAGGAAAAAAATCCGAATAATTAATTATAACTGCCAGGTTTAACCTAGTGGGGTGACTATAAATGTGTATATTTTTCAATTTATTAATTGTTAATATAATATGTATAGGAGTTTTGATGTTACGCATAGCACAGTTTTGGTTCTGATATCTCTTTGGCCGAGAGTCAGATTTATTTAAAAATCTTCGAAACTGAGAATTTTCTTTAAATTATTTTTTATATAAGGGTTTTACTGTCCTTAAGTTATTCGTCCTTACTGGTATGCACAATATTAGAATACTGCAAACATATACGTATCTCTATTTATGATACACTATTAAGTAACTGATCAACATAATAAACATTCAAAATATATACAAAATATCCAAAATTAGGAGTTTATTAAGGGGTAATACCTACCTACAAACCTTGAAAAAAGGCAATATTTGTGATTCAAAAAGTTTATCAAAATTGACACTGTAATTTATTCATTGACGTAGGAGTTTTTGAAAATATATTTTTCGGCATAAAAATGGCGGGCGTTTGAATCTAAAATAGAATTTTTTAGAGAAAATTTCGGGTTTACTATGCCATTAAAAAAAACTAAGTCACTTAAAAAAACCCATGGCAAAGACTTGATTATTATGTATTGAATAATTACTAGAAATTTCAATTTGATCGGTTTAGTGGTTGCCGAGATATTTTGGTCGCCGATTTTTAAAACATGGTTTCGAGTAAACGTGTTTGAAAATTCAGTAATGAATAAATCGCGAAATTTTTCAACTTACATAAAATCATTGATTCTAGGTCCATAACATAAGTCCTCCACCTTGCTTATCATCGAGCACTCTTCGTAAACATCATTAAAACAGGTCTTAAGTTATATTATGATAGAACCCCACTGGCAGCTACCTGCGTGTAGCGCGGCGCGGCGCGTGATCAACAAAGAGATGCCACTATTATCAGCTATAACTTTGATATTTTTGCTTGAAATTTTCACCAGACATTCTTAAGATCTTAAGCTTTAAGAAAAGGCAAAAATTTAAAAATCGTTTTTTTTGAAATGTTTAGGTAGGTATTCCCCCTTAATTTAAACGAAAGATTGAATGAATAATAATAAAAAAATGAAATAAAGTCGATTTTGTATGATATTTTTCCATCCATTAATAATATAAAAACGAAAATATTCTTCACATTTCATTTAATAACTTCTGAACAGGTTAGAATTTTGAATATATATACATTTTTATACATTATTTTTTATAAAGAGATGAGATGAGTAGAGAAAATGCCAACATCACAAAGCAGCCCTAATTGAATTTGGAATAAAATTTGTTATTTAAAAATGTGAAAAAAATTCGGTGTGTTTTTATGATCTATTATTCTGTTGACAGTTTTATTTCAATTCGACAAACTTCCCTATAAGTATTGTAGGAAGGCAGTAAATTCCAGTATTGCGCCCACAAAATCTCTCTAAAAGATGTGTTTTTTATACAGCCAGATAAAAAATAGATCTGCGATAATCCATTTTGTTATAATATTTTATCTGCCAAAATTTTTACAGCCAGTACTTTGGCAGAAGAGCATATAGTTTATCTGTAAAAAGATATATTTTTCCCAATGTGGAAAAAGATTTTACGTACATAAGTACAAATATTTCGGAGTGCTCATTTTTTATTTCGAATATAAATGCCAACACTACAACAAGTAGTAGATGTGTTTCGGACTGTCGGAAAATTACATTTTTATAAATTAAATAAACGGACAGTGCCATTTGTCAACATAAAGAATTGATAGATAAATGAAATAATGAGAATATTAAAAAATTTCTACTATTACATATTTGATGCTATGTTATACAATTTAACCAAAGTTTTAAAATGATATAATAATATTGAAAATATTTTTTATATTTATACTGATCCCGTGTGTTTACCAAACACTGAATAAATGACATTTGAAGTAAGTTTTGATGCCAACAAGATGTACCCAGGGGCACTGTTTGCCCGCAGAGGTAAGCAGACATAATTTAACGTTACACGCTTCTGTCCTGACGCAATATTCCTCTGTTTATTCGAGCTTCTAAACTACGAACAGCTCTACATTCACTTGTGCATCTTTTACTACTTTTACATAGATTTGACATAAACGTACCTAAGCAACCGCATTTCCGCCGTATTCAGTCTACTTTTACTCTCATACATTATAAGAGCTATCATCTTCTGCTCTTATGTAAATCTACGTCAAATTTACAATGGTGCGTCAAAAATTTGGCAATTGTCAAATTCCGATATTATTATCAACCCAGGAGTATCAAAATCCGATACAAGACACGACACTTGATAATAACAGCTTGGTTCTCAAGTCGTTAAAATAAAATAGAATTTTTATTTAATAATAGTACAATTTTTTCAATCCTTCTTGATTGACATATACAAACGATAATAGCACAGAGCACGTCGCTGTCTTTCAAACTCAAATGTTGACTCCACATAATAAAATTTTTAGTTCGCAATATTTTTGATAACCAGGGATACACGATAATAATAATATCTACGATTACATCATTGGGTATATACTGTCTTGCAGACGTCACGTATGCAAGAAATCTGCGGCCAGAATTTTTCAGAAATGGTATGCGTTATTCTAATATAAACGCAATATTCATGAATTTATAAAAACCTGTTAAAAATGTTAAACTTATACAGCAGATATTTTTGTCATTTTAAATTGAGATTTTTTTTGTTCCTTTCTCCATTTCTTCTGGTATCTTTTAGAGGATCTTCATTGCACTGTCATCACATTATGAGATTTAGTCTTTTTCCTGAATGATATTCTCAGTCTCATTGTAAATTTATCTCTTGTATTATGTTCTTAACATTAACAAATTAAACAAATCATTTGGATAACCTTTAAATCTCGCATCACAAATCACAAATAAACCTATTATTTATGCATATATTTCCTTTAGTTATCAATACTAAACATATGTGTATCACTTATCTTCTCGTTTGATAAATTGTGGAGAAATCTAAATCAGCTGCATCGATCCTTTTACAAGTCACATCCTATATCCCAAGGGTATCCTTTACTAATTTTATGGTCAGAACATGTTTTCCTTAAGGCATGGCACACCATCACACATCTGCTAAAAGATTTTTACATAATATTGTGATCGCATCTAAAGAGATATTTTTATCGTGATTAATTAATTACTATTTTCTGATATTCATTTAAAATGAATCTACTACTATTTTATTAATATCAATTACGAAAATTTTTGCATAATTAATATTTATACTTATTTGATTACTACAATTACAGTCATTGTGCTGGTGTCTAAGCATGGTGGTATTATAGTCACAGGGCGAACTCCACCCTTCGCGATTCTGGGCCATAAGCCAGACTCGGTCATGTTGAGGATCAGCCTTCCGCTCTTCATCCTAATCTATTCCCTTACTGATCACAAATTACGCCAGGGTATGTTTATCTCTTCTAGCAATATGACCGAAGTTCGCGAGAATTCTTTTCCTGTACGGTGTAGAGAGTCTTTTTCGGCACAAAATTCCTGCAGAATTGAGGCGTTCATTCGTCTTGCAATTAAACATGGTATACACTACAGCGGTTCAGAATTACATCTCGAAGGCCTCGGACATGTTTCTTCATTTCGTCTAAGGGTCCATATTTCAAATTTATCGTCAAATTATTCTAATTTTACAAGATTACTATTTTCCAAAAACAGTCTAAATATTTATATCAAAATTATTTTTAACATATTTTAACGTATGTTTCGATAAATAAATCATTATTATTAAAAAATCTTTTTTTTTATAAATTAGAATCCTTAAAAATGATTCGCTTGAGAATAAAAATGGAGTTTTCAGAATAGAACGCATCTGGCACTTTTTGAATATAAGAGATTTTTTAGAAATAAATAATACTTTAAGCAGCACTCAGATTAACGTTAATATCCCAGAAAAGTCGCTAAAAACCTAACTGATCCGGTGAAGCGCTAAATTCTTGGCTTATCTGCTAAAGCGCCAAATACCTAGTTTATCCGATAAAGCGGTTGGTATATAGGTACTGTACACTCGTAGACCTTGCCTTTTTCGAATCTCTTAAGCGGCTAGATGTTTCCCATTAAACAGACGAACGGATGCGTTCTAATATATTTAAATAACAAAATGTATAGAAATGATTAATTGTGATAATGAAGGTAACTATAGTATCTAGTGATAAAATAACTGAACTCTGTGTGTAAAATTTAATTTAGTGAAAATGAAAATAATCGTGTTGCATCACAAAGTAACTGTTATGAAAATTAATAATATTACAGAACCCCGCATGAAAAATTTATAAGGATCTCCAAAATATTTATATTCGTGAATAATTTTAATAAAGTGGGCGGAATAAATCTTTTAATTTAAGGTCTTACACCACCCTGGGAGAGTAAAATTTATTATTAAAATTATGAGAATTTTTTACAAAGAGGTGTTATTTCCAAAAAATTTAAAAAAAAATCAAAATCACCTCTTCATGTCTATTTCCGTGGAGAGGTGTCTCCGTGACTGACATACAACTTTTTCCGGATTTGTTCGTGTAAGAAAAGATGATCATTTATTTATTAAGAAATTAAATATCTACAATTAAGCTTATCCGATTTAGAAAAAACTCGTTTTTCTAAATCGTAAAATAGCAAATTGAAAAAAAAAATTCTAACGATTGTTTTCAACAAATGATTTATCGAATTTAAAAAATGATGTGCTCTATTATAGATATTTCATTTTCAAGGTCGTACATGATCTAGAAACAAACGGATAAAGATCATTCCAAAAAATTTCTAGTAAAATAATATTTTAATATTTATATAAGTGCTATTTTTTATATACTTTTTTCATTTTTTTTACAATACTTACTATATGTGCTAATAAATAAATTAATCACCTCTTTCGGGAAAATCATTTAATTTCTACTTAAACTCTATTGTCCCAGGATGATGTAAATGTTAATTGCGATACAAAAATTCTTTGAAAATTTAACTATTCAATTATAAATAACGCGGAAAAACTACACAAAAACGATTTTACAGAACGTAATATTCTGTTTGCGAAGAAAACAATCCCCTTTGTCTTGCGTGTTTGGACTTGGGACCCAAAACGTCTACCGAGCAGTCAAGATAGTAAACTTACTGCTATCGATGTGCTTCAGGTCGCCAGCCTGATCCGATTTATTGTTTTGGCCGGAGGCAAATATTTGATAAATTGGCATCGGTCCCCGGATTCCTCGTGGCCCATTTGAGATGAACAAAGACCAGGAAGAGCGCTCATGCGAGATCTGTGCTGCCGATCTTTACCAATACTAATATAATTATGGACACACAAAGGTCCGGGTTTCAGTATTCTGACCGTCTATGTTCATTGAATATAATCGTTGACAGATAAAAATAATAGAGGCGTTAAGTGTCTAAATGAAACAAACACACAGAGTGGTAATTCATTGAGGATTAACAGCTTGTATAATGTTCAATGGAATGATTTATTTTTCCAGAATAATAAATGGATCCCAATAACTTTATGTCTTATTTTTATATTGTAATTTGTGCATTTATATATACCATGTTTAATGCAAAAATATCAAAAAATGTATTACAATATGTCTGTAGTTTGTAGTTTATGAATTTTAAAAGATAAATTCATACTTATATCACTTCTTTGAAATATAAAAACTATAAAAAGACATTAATAATATACTATAATATCAATAAAACGATTATATTTCTTGTATTATTGGTTTTAAATTATAGTACTTTTCGCTTTCTGTTTTAAACATAAATTTCATCACTAATTATTTTTAATTTGAAATGTATATTATAAATTCATAGACAACGATCTAATTTGATTTAGTATTAGCCCAAAGGCACCACTGCGAATTGTTCTGACAGAATTACATTAAAATTCTAAAGATCTTGCTATACATTTTCAACAAATAAGACAGACGCTTATTTGAAATATTCCAAATCCTTGAGATACTTTTTTAATAAAACTACATTGTTTGCTAATGTTTACGCTTGACGTCATCGGGTATTTCTCGCAGATTATTCTCGATATTTTGAGAGACTATTCAATAAAAATATTTGGCGTCGATTTATGCACCAAAGTGTATAATCTATTTCCAAAAATGCGTAGGAAGTAAAATGAGTAAAATTGTAAAATTCCTAGATAGTATACAAATATTATTTAAATCACTTATTTTATTCTCAAAGAATTACACATAAAACATACACGAATACACGAGCACCGGAAAACACTGAATAAAAATAATATAATTTTTAAATTGAAGATTTTAGGTAACGTTTCTGTTTAAACTATAATAAAGTTTTAGAAACATTTATCGGAAATACTATACTGCAAATCCATAAATTCACAATCCGAGCACTATTTTGGTCGTGACGACACTAAGATAAAAAGAATGATTTTTTTTACACATAAAATACTATAAAATGTACAGAACCACTAACAAAATTTATTCCAAAAAAGCACTTGATGTTTCATGAACATAAAAGTTTTAACTGAGTATTTATATTTGTTTAAAACTCGTATAGCCGACAGAGCGATGAAATTTTTTTTTAATTTTACTCTCACCAACATTGTTCAATACCTCACGCAAGTACAAATTATAACGTAAAAACATGTAATTTTCTTATTTTTTATTTATTTATATGATATATGATCACTTAGACATATTGCAATCCATCTAATCATTTAAAAGTTTGTACAATAAAATTTTTAAACTCCAGTTGAAACCTCCTTATATTCTCCGTGTTTTGTAATTTCCTTTGGCAGGCTATCGAAGATTTTTATACCTTTATACATCAAACAATTTTGTGAGGTGTTTTTCTTTTTCTTTGGTAGTCTTTTCGCTTGTCGCTTTCTCTTATGTTGTAAGAATGAAATTTCTTATTCAGCTTCATCCTGTCATCAAAGAATTTTGGTACTAATCCATGTTTAATTTTAAATATTTGCACCATTACATTATACTTTATTGTTTGATTTACGGTTTCTACTCCTAGGGCACCCAACATTTTTGTTATTTTAGTTCTATTACACTTCAATATTACGGCCTTTTGTTTAGCACATCAGGACAAAACATCGTTCGTCAACCCTCAGTAATACTTATCGATAAACATTTCATTGAATTGAATTGAATTGATTGAATTATGAAAAATATTGCCTATTAGAAGTGATTCGCAAAAGACGTAAAAAATATTTTTATATTCAATCCACCGATAAACATACGAGCAATGTTTATACCGATGTATCTTTACTGGTCTTCGTTCGACAAATTTAAGCGATCAGAAAGACTCAGCCACTTGTTGAGTTTGAAATAATACAAAGATTATTTTTA